>CM064532.1:348033-548531 GCA_032716605.1 Paralithodes platypus | reverse complement strand
CTGGGTTTTAAAGGAGTGTGCAGAGCAATTAGTGGAGCCAGTGAGGGACATAATTCAAGCTTCCTTAGATAAAGGACAGGTTCCTGTTGAAAGGAAAAGAGCTAATATCATTCCGATATACAAGAATGGAAACCCTGAGGACCCTCTAAACTATAGACCAGTTTCACTTACTAGTATAGTATGCAAGATTTGTGAAAAGCTAATTAGGAAGAGATGGCTGAAAATGTTGGAGAGAAAGAAAATAATAACCCCAAAGCAATTTGGATTCAGAGAAGGGACATCTTGTGTTACCAGTTTGCTATGTTATTACAGTAGGGTGATAGATGTACTCCAAGAAAGAGGCGGATGGGTGGACTGCGTCTACTTAGACCTTTCCAAAGCATTCGATAAGGTACCACATAAGAGATTGTTATCTACGCTTGAGACGCTAGGATGTGTCAGAGGGAGTTTGCTGAAATGGATGGAGAGCTATTTAACAGATAGGGAAATGAGGACCAACATTAGAGGAACTTACTCATCGTGGCGGAAAGTTGAGAGTGGTGTGCCGCAGGGATCTGTGTTGGCACCTCTCATGTTCCTTATGTACGTGAATGACCTGCCGATAGGCATAAACTCTTACATGTCAATGTTTGCAGATGACGTAAAAATTATGAGACAAATAACAAATAACAGTAGTTGTGAGGAGCTGCAAGGGGATTTAGATAAAATATACGAATGGAGCACCAAGTGGAAAATGAAATTTAATATAAGTAAATGCCATGTGTTAAATATGGGAAGAAGTGTGAATAGACCAAATTGGGAGTACAGGATGGGAGATAATAAAATTAGCAAGGCCGAAAAAGAAAAAGATTTAGGGTTGATTATACAAGATAATTTGTCGCCAGAGAAACATATTAACAAGCTCTTTAGCGGAATGTATGCAATGGCCGGGAATATGAAAGTTGCTCTGAACTATTTGGATGAGACCATGGTAGCGAAAATTATGAAGAGGTATGATTAGACCAAGATTGGAGTATGCAGCAGTGGTGTGGTCCCCGCATCTAAAGAAGCATATTCACAAGTTAGAAAGAATCCAGAGAGCAGTCACTAGATGGTTCCAAGTCTCAGAGAACTGCCATATGAAGGGAGGCTAGACAAATTAAATCTACCGAGTCTAAAAGAGAGGAGAGAGAGGGGAGAGGAAAGCGTGCTCCGTGTCTGTGCCTTCAATGCCAATGGCATAAATGATTTTAGCAGGGGAGAGTGGCTGATGCGAGAGCTTAAAGATGGCTGTGTGAATGTGTGTGTGGGGTAGGTGAGACGCACCTGTTTGGGTTCTGCAGTGTGGGATGGTGAGAGTGAGCATGATTTGTGGGATGGGGAAGGATGGGTTGTCTGGTCTGGATTGGATGCAGGATATAAAAGTAAGAAAAAGGAAGGGGTAGCAGTAATTTTGTCAGAAAGGTTGAGGAAGTGTGTGAAAAACTATGGATGCGTGGACTCAAGAATTGTATGGTGTGAGTGCAAGATTGGGATAGATAGGTATACTTTTATGTGTGTCTATGCACCAGTCAACCAAGAAACTGGGAAAGGTGCGGAAGAAAATAGAAAATTTTGGAATAAAGTCAATAAATGTATAAGAGAAAGGCAAGAGTGTACACAAGTAATATTAGTAGGCGACATGAATGGTAGAGTTGGAAACGAGGAGATAGAAGGTATAGTGGGTAAATGGGGTGTGGAGGGTAGGAAATATGAATGGTGACTTCCTTTTAGAAGTGTGTGCGGAGAGAGAGATGTTTCTGGCTAACACATTTTTTGAACATCGTCACATTCATAGATATACATGGCACAGAGGTGAAGGTGAGCAGGAACAGAAATCTCTAATTGACTACGCCATGATGGACTCCGGACTAAAAGGAAGAATTTTAGATTCAAAAGCTGTAAGAGGTATGCTGACGGGATCAGACCACTATACAGTGCTGACAAAAGAGGATAAGGAAAGAGTGGAAATATGAGAGGAAAGAGAGAAAACTGACAGTAGAGAGAATAAATGTGAGAAAATTAAATGAAGAATGTAATGCAACAAAATACAAGGACATCCTGAAAGAGACTATAAAGGACATGGATGTTATGATAGATCTGGGAAATACTGTAGACGAAGTATGGAAAGGTACAAGAGACTCCATGATTAAAGCAGCTGAGAAAGTATGTGGGAAGAAAACCTTTAAAATGTGGAAGAAGAAAGGTAATGCATGGTTTAGTAAAGAGATAGAAGAAATAGTGAAAAAGAAGAAAGAGTTCAGAAAGAGTATGCTGCAAAAGAATATACCTAGAGAAACTAGAGATGCGAGGAAAGAAGAATATAAAAACTTGAAACAAAGAGTGAAGAGGGCGATACAAGACGCTAAAAGGAAGACAGATGAGGCATATGGGAGAAAGATTAGTGAACAGTTTCTGAATGACAGGAAAGCATACTACAGAGCTGTGAAAGAAGCCAGAGGGAAGAAGACTGAGAGTGTCTCAGGTGGTAGGATGAAGGGACAGTGAATGGGGAAGTGGTAGAGGGTGATGGTGTGGTGAAAAGTATGGAAAGATCATTTTAGTAGCTTAGCTGTAAAGAGTAGGGGGAAGGCAAAGATCTCATCCATAGGAATGGAGAGAGGTAGAATAAACAGGGTAGTTGAAAGCCAGATAAGCAGAGAAGAAGTAAAAGAAGCAATCAATAGACTTAAAATGGGCAAAGCTGCTGGAGTAGATAACATCTAAAACTGTGCTTCCGTGCTGACTCCCTGCCTAGGCAAACTCTTTCGTCTCTGTCTATCCTCTAACGTCTTCCCTTCATGCTGGAAGTTTGCTCACATTCAACCTGTCCCAAAGAAGGGTGACCGCTCTCAACCCTCCAACTATCGTCCAATTGCTCTTATCTCTTGTCTTTCTAAAGTTTTTGAAACTATTCTTGCTTCCAAATTTCTTAAGCATTTCTCTTCTCATAATCTGCTCTCAGATCGCCAGTATGGCTTCCTTAAGGGTCGCTCTACTGGTGATCTTCTTTTCATATCTACTAACTCTTGGTCATCCTCCTTTCGGGACTTCGGTGAGACTTTTTCTATTGCACTAGACATATCGAAAGCCTTCGATAGAGTCTGGCATAAATCTTTAATTTCAAAAACTACCCTCCTTCGGTTTCTATCCCTCCATCTGTGCCTTTGTCTCTAATTTCCTTTCCGGCCGTTCCATAGCCGCGGTTGTGGACGGCCATTGTTCACTTCCTCACTCTATAAACTCCGGTGTTCCTCAGGGCTCTGTCCTATCTCCTATTCTCTTTCTAATTTTTATAAATGATCTCCTTAACTGTACCTTAATTCCCATCCATTCATACGCAGACGACTCAACCTTGCACTACTCCATTAGTTTTTCAGAACGCCCCAGCCAGCAATCCTCAACGGCAAACGTAATGAAGCCATAGAACTCTTAAATTCTGATCTAAATACTATTTCCAATTGGGGCAGAGAAAACCTTGTTAACTTTAATGCTTCCAAAACCAATTTCTCCATCTATCTACCCGTCAGGATCTCCCAGCGGACTATCCCTTATTCTTCAACAACAAAAATCAACCCTTCATCTTCTCTCAATATTCTTGGTGTCTCTTTTTCTTCTGCTCTCATTTGGAAGGACCATATTACCAGTCTTGCTAAGGCAGCCTCCCAGAAGCTGGGTGTGCTCCCCTGTACAGCTTCTTGCTCTGTACA
The DNA here is from genome assembly GCA_032716605.1 of Paralithodes platypus. Classification (NCBI taxonomy): domain Eukaryota; kingdom Metazoa; phylum Arthropoda; class Malacostraca; order Decapoda; family Lithodidae; genus Paralithodes; species Paralithodes platypus. The sequence goes on along the minus strand of CM064532.1, from coordinate 544,803 downwards.
GGGGCATAGTGCGCCCCTTGTATTGAGTATTGTTCACATGTGTGGGGAGGTTCCTCTCACACTGCTCTCCTAGACAAAGTTGAAAGGAAGGCCTTTCGTATCATTAACTCCCGTCCACTCACCAACTCTCTGCAATCTCTCTCTCTCCGCCGCAATGTTGCATCTCTCTCGCTATTCTATCGCTACTATAATAATCAGTGTTCCTCAGAGCTATCCCAGTGCATACCACCTCCTTTACGTAGGGCACGTGGTACCCGTCTTGCAACTCAATCCCACCCCTACTCTGTGCAACTCTCCAACCCAAGAGTGAAACGTTACTCTCAAACTTTCTTCTACTCAACAGCTGAGCTCTGGAACTCTCTCCCAGAATCAGTCTTTCCCTCTTCCTATGACTTAAATTGCTTCAAACTCCGTGTGTCCAGGCATTTTGGCTCGAACGTCCCTTGATTTTGGCCCTGTCACTCTTTCAACTATGGGGGAGGCACTCGCTATAGGCAGTTATGCCTTTTGCCTCCCTCAATCACATAGAAAAAAAAAAAAAAAAAAAAAAATCCCAGGTGAAATGCTGAGATATGGAGGAGAAGAAGCTGTTGACATAATGCATAGGTTATGTAAATTAGCATGGGAAAAGGAAAGTGTACCAGAGGACTGGAGGAAAGCAGTGATAGTACCCTTGTACAAAGGGAAGGGTAGTAAAGAAGAGTGTAAGAATTATAGGGGAATTAGCTTGCTTAGCATACCTGGAAAGGTACACGCAAGAGTAGTAACACAGAGGCTACAGAAGATAACGGATGACAAAATAGGCGAGGAACAGGGAGGTTTCAGAAAGGGCAGGGGCTGCGTTGACCAGATAGCCTCAATGCGATTGTTGGTAGAGAAGTATCTGGCCAAAAACAGAAAACTCTATGCAGCATTCATGGATTTGGAAAAAGCCTACGACAAAGTAGACTGGGAGGGCCTGTGGGATGTGTTAACAGTATATGGTGTGGGAGGAAAGTTGCTAATGGCAGTAAAATCTTTTTTATAGGAATGCAATGGCAAATGTGAAGGTAGGGGATAAGTTAAGTGAAAGTTTTGAGGTCAATGTAGGTGTAAGACAGGGATGTGTCATGTCAGCTTGGTTGTTCAATATATACATGGATGGAGTGATTAGGGAATGTAGGGCTGTATCAATGGGTGTGGGAGCTAGACTGGAGTCAGAGGGAAGAACATGGAAGATTTTAACATGCCTATATGCGGACGATGCAGTCCTGTTGGCGGAAAATGCTGAAGAACTTCAGAGAGTGGTCACTGACTTTGACAGGGTATGTGAAAAGAGAAAGTTAAAGGTCAATGTAGGGAAATGTAAGGTAATGGTGTTTGAGAGAAGAATGCATGAAACTATAGATTTTAAGGAAAAATATAGAATCAAGAAAGAACACAAGAAAGTTGTAAAATAAAATTGAAAAATGAAGTACTAGAAGAGGTTGAAAGTTTCAAGTATTTGGGAGCTGTACTATGCAAATATGGTAAAATGGAGAGTGAGATAAAAAGAGAGAAAAATGCAAGGGAGAAAAGTTATTGGAGAACTTGATAGTATTCTCAAAGGAAGAATGGTTAGCCAGGAAGTCAAAAAGTCACTGAGAAACAGTGTGCTGCTCCCAACACTCTCGTATGGAAGCGAGACATGGACAGCAAGTGACGAGGACCTCTTCAAACTAAGAGCTGTGGAGATGAGCTTTTTCAGAATGGCAGCTGGCATGAATAGGCTAGATGGGCCAAGTTGTTGTTGTTGTTGTTGTTCCCTAAGCTGCCTGGCCGAACAGCCCCGAGTCCCTGAGAAAGGCCATGGCCACGATCGGGCTTTCCCACAGAGCTCTCATTGAGTGTAGATTGTGTTGTTGGCGTAAGTGGTTGTGTGAAATGCAGTCTTTGGAGCGGCTTCGGTCGCGCCGGGAATTTCCAGATGGGCCAAGTAATAGGGAAGTGTACGAGTCCTTTGGAATGGAAGAGCAGGCTTTGGGCATTGATTGTGGTGTGGTTGAGTGGATAAAGAGAAGTACTTTGAGGTGGTATGGTCATGTTCAGAGAATGGATGAAGACAGAATGCCAAGAAAGATATATGGGAGTCAGGTGAGTGGAACCGCTAGTAGTGGAAGACCACCGATGGTATGGGAAAAGAAAGTGGAAAAATATATTGAAGAAAAACTTCCACGTAGTGGAAGGGGCATTGTGGCACGGGCAAGGGAGGCATGTCTTGACAAAGTAGCTTGGAGACGTTTCTGTCATGGCCATCCTCTAGTGGGGGTTTCCCAGGGGGAAGCAAGGCGTCGGAGATGATGATGATGATGATGAGAGAGGGGAGACATGATAATGATGTACAAATGTACCCGGGGGCTGGAGAGGCTGGATAGGGAGGATATATTAATTATGGATACAGGAATAACTAGAGGCCACAGCTACAAAGTAAAAAGACCTACCTGCAAGAACGATATCAGGAAGTTTAGCTTCCCCTATAGATGTATTGACAAATGGAATGGGCTGGAGGAGGAGGTGGTAGGGGCAAGGAACATCCATATTTTCAAGAAAAAATTGGATAAAAAGTAGACTGAGAGACGGGACAACACGAGCTTAGCTCAACTCCTGTAAACTACAATTAGGTAAATACAATTAGGTAAATACAGGTACTAGCTAAACTGCAAGCGTCTGCTTAGTGATGACGTCATACAAAGATGGCGGCATCTTGCGCATTTGACGATTGGATCTCGGATTCACTCGGATTTCGTCTCTAAACGGCAAACTACTGGCAGATTCTTTCGTTATGTTAAAACAAAATTATTGTTTTTGTTTGTTTTCTAGTTTTATGTCTAGTTTTTCGTTATTTTTGCTATTTTTTTGGGTTTCGGCTGGGATTTTGATGCGAGGAATGAGGCTTTTGGCGCGAGAATTGAAATGGGGAATATTTGGTGTGTGGTGCGAGAATTGAATCAACGAAGACCGGTGTAGCTAGGATAGGGGCTCCACTGTATATGTGCTGCGCCATTAAATATATTTTTCAAAGTAAGAATACTATGTGGTTGTTTGATTATCTGCTTTTCTAGAGTTATGATATGATTACGAATGTCCCCCTCCAGTCTTAGAAATCAGGCATGTTCGTCAATGATGGAGGGGCCACTAATAAATTATAGGTTTGACTCTGTAAGGAGATAAAGAAAACCTAATATTTAGTAGTGGCCCCGTAATCATTGACGACTGGGGCCCTCCCGACCATCCCCTTCCCATTCATTGATGTAAGATTTTGGTTTACTTGATATGTCAGTGAAGGAAGAATGACGCCTGAGTCAGCGTCTGGTCAAAGATCCACACAAGTACATCCACGATATTATGGAAAGCTTATTGAATAGTTATTCTTATTTTCTTTTTGTTTTTATTTTTTACGAAGTTTTTTCGTAGTGAGAAAATTCATAATGACTGAAGCCATGAGTGAGGTCGCGTGCGCTCATGATGAAGGCTCCTCAAATTTTAAATGCTCTGCGCGGTAGATTCAAACTACGGCGGATGAGTGTTTGAAGAGGGTGCCTTATGTAATAGGCATGTTTGTCAATGATTACGGGGCCACTACTAAATATTAGGTTTTCTTTATCTCCTTACAGGAGTCAAACCTATAATATTTTCACTAGGCCTAGTTAATTTTCGAGTTATTGATTTGACAGCATTGGTACTTCAGTGAGTTGCTAAATGAAAGGAATGAAGAGCCAGCAAACATAGCTGGATATGGTATGGGAGGGAGAAGAAGAGAAGTAGTGGAGGAGGAGGTGGGGATCAGGAGGTCAGAAGTGTGGGAAGCCATGAAAAGAGTGAAGTTGGGGAAAGCACCAGGAACAGATGGAGTGTGTGGGGAAATGTTGAGGTATGGTGGTGAGATAGTGATAGAATGGGTATGGAAAATGTGCAAACTAGCATGGGAGAAGGGGAGTGCACCCGATGACTGGAAGACTGGCATAATAGTCCCCCTATATAAGGGCAAAGGGGAAAGAGGAGTGTGTGGTACCACCGAGGTATATGTCTTCTAAGCGGAGTTGGGACGGTATCCATGGTAGTGATTGAGAGAGTGAGAGTGAGAACGGAGAAATGGATAGGCGACGAGCAGGGGAGGTTTTAGGAAGGGAAGAGGATGTGTAGATCAGATTTTTACCCTGAATTGTGTTGTGGAGAAGTATCTGGAGAAGAAACAAAAGGTGTATGTTGCCTTTATGGACTTGGAGAAGGCCTATGACAGAGTGGATAGAGAAGGTTTGTGGAAAGTACTTAGAATATACGGAGTAGAGGGCAAGTTGCTGAAAGCAGTGAAGAGCATGTATGAGGGTGCAAAGGCGGCAGTACGTGTGGAGAGTGAGCAGAGCGAGTTCTTTGACCTGAATGTTGGTTGAAACAGGGGCGTGTGATGTCCCCGTGGTTGTTTACTGTATATATGGATGGAGTTATGAAAGAAATACTATCAAGAGCAGTGGATGTTGGTGTATCGCTGAAAAGGGAGGGAATTGAGTGGAAGCTACCTATACTGCTGTTTGCGGATGATACAGTTCTGATGAGTGATAATGAATGGGAGTTGCAGGGTCTGGTAAATGAGTTTGGAACAGTGTGCGAAAAACAGAATTTGAAGGTAAATACGGGGAAGAGCAAGGTTATGGTCTTCGAAAGGGGTGAAGTCACAGAGTGTGAGGTGAAGCTGAACGGTCAGGCTATGGAGATCGTCAACTCTTTTAAGTATCTGGGCAGTGTGTTGAGTAAAGATGGGACTATGGATGAGGTGCGGGAGAGGGTACAACAGGGGAAGAGGGTGGTAGGAACGCTAAAAGCAGTAACAAGAAATAGGGTGGTCAGTATGGAAGTGAAGAAGTCCTTGCATGACAGTGTGGTAATCCCGACACTGACTTACGGAAGCGAAGCAGGACGTTGGTTGAGAGACTCAGACCAAGAGTGAGAGCAGTGGAAATGAATTACTTAAGGAGTGCGTGCGGAGTTACATGGAGGGATAGACAGACTAATGAGGAAGTAAGAAGGAGGTGTGGTGTGGAGGTAGATGTGCTGGAAAGTGTGAAAGAACAACTTGAGATGGTTCGGCCATATGGAACGTATGGAAAGCGAGAGAATGACTAAGAGGGTGTACGAGAGCGAGGTGGAGGGACAGAGGGGGAGAGGTAGACCGAATATGAGGTGGAAGGATGGAGTGAGGAACTACATGAACGAAGGCGGTGCTGGTTGGGGGGAGGGGCGTCGACTGACTGGGGACAGAGGTGCATGGGGGCGGTTCGTTCGTGGCCACCCCTTCGGGGATCACGGCGTCAGGCAATAGATAGATAGATAGGTTATTTTTCCTGCTCAATATTTGTTAAGAGTGAGTTCAATGCCTACGAGAACAGATCCAAAAAGAATATTTGTTAAACATCCTATACTAATTATACAGGCCTAAAAGTATTGACTGCATTTTCCAGTAAGACATCGGACAGGAATAAGCAGTAATAGTAAAATATTCATATAAAATAGTAAGAGCCGAAAAATTAATGAAATAAAACCACGAACGTACGTCCGAAGTTCCCCTCCGCTTGTCCGAAGCTATCCCAGCTTTCTTGGCAATCATTTTCCATAAGAAATCTCTGTATGTCCGAAGTTATCCATACATGTCTGAAGTTAGCCACTTTTCAAGATGATTTCGGACACCATTTAGGATAAGGATAGCTCTCTTATTATGGGGGATGTTGTTGTTGTTCCCCAAGCTGCCTGGCCGAACAGCCCCAAGGCCCCGAGCAATTCCAAGGCCATAACCGAGTGCCCCCACAGAACCCTCCCCGCCGACCACAATAAAGCCTGGGTGACCGAAGCCACTCCATGGCGCGGAGCTGAGGAGGGTGCGGAAACGCCCGGGAAACCAAAGCCCCACCAAGGGCCCTGTGCCCCTCAGCAATTATGAAGAGAAAGTTGAGGGGCAAGGGAAAAATGTGACGCTTTGGCTTCCAATCTTGGTAGATTGGGAGGTCAATCCACGGAAGAGACGCCGTCACTTGAGATCTAGAAAATATATAAGTAAAAGGAACAGTCAGAGTAAGCTATGGGTATGGCAGAGATTGCTCAGTTCTCACTCTAATAGACCAGCCCTTCACCACATGATTTGTCCTGTATTAAACGATACCTCAAATAACATTTTCAATGGCTCTACTAACATCTCCCCTCCTTCCTTTATGATTCTTGGGTGTATCCCATCCGGTCCCGGGGACTTACTTCTGTTCATTTTTTCTATAGCCCTTCTTATTCTAGCATGGGAAAACTCTATTAGTTCTAGTGCAGGTGCCTGTTTGATGGGAATATTTGGCACTGCATCATCCGACTCTACTGTTAGTACCCCCCCAAAGTATTTCCCCAGCACCTCTGCTTTCTTCTTATCCGTCTCCGCTCTACTCCCATCATCCAACCCCCCTACCAGCTCCGGGATCCCTACTCTTTCTCACTTGACCTAGTTATATCTATACAGTGGAGCCCCCATCCTAGCTGCTAATCGGTTCCGCAGAAATAGAGCTAGGATTGAAACAGCCAAGATCGGGGCACTGTTCTTATGGGGAAAATTCAATCGGTTCCGTGCTCATGCCAAAATTTGCGTCTTTTTCTATTTTTTGCCTACGAAAACATGTTTTATTGTACACAAATTAAATTTTATGCATTATACTGTATCATATAATACACATAGAATAAGTTTTTAATTACTAGAAAAAAAAAGGCCCAAATCTAAACAATTATCACACTTTTTCCCAGTGTTAGGCTATGAAAACATGTTTTTTGTCTAGGCTACATCAAGTAGCCTAGGCCTAAATCTTATGCATTGTAAATAATAATGTAGACATGGCTAAATGACAGTCTATCTATCGTCTGACGCCGTGATCCCCGAAGGGGTGGCCACGAACGAACCGCCCCCATGCACCTCTGTCCCCAGTCAGTCGACGCCCCTCCCCCCAACCAGCACCGCCTTCGTTCATGTACTTCCTCACTCCATCCTTCCATCTCTCATTCGGTCTACCTCTCCCTCTCTGTCCCTCCACCTCGCTCTCGTACACCCTCTTAGTCATTCTCTCGCTTTCCATACGTTCCATATGGCCGAACCATCTCAAGTTGTTCCTTTTCACACTTTCCAGCACATCTACCTCCACACCACACCTCCTCCTTACTTCCTTATTAGTCTGTCTATCCCTCCATGTAACTCCGCACGCACTCCTTAAGTAATTAATTTCCACTGCTCTCACTCTTGGTCTGAGTCTCTCAACCAACTCTGTTCCTCATTCATATCAATGATCTCATATCTACCACTCATAATCCAATACATTCCTACAGCTTTGCGCAGTGGCAGTATCGTAACCAATAGGGTCTTGCTGAGTACCGTGGATATTACATTGTCACTGCTATAAGCTAAAAACAGTGTGCAAAATTGGTTAAAGTTTTTGCACCACACACATCTGCCATCCTGTGCGTGGTCTCTCCACGCATCTCGGTTGGGCTACCCCCAAAGGGTAGCCAAGTCGATCCCCACCTGCCCGCGGTGACCTTGCAGACACCACTTTCCATTTTTTTCTTTTCCATTTTAATTTTTTTCCATTGTGGTGGCACTGACGGGGACGGCGCTACCGGGGTCTGTCCCAGGTAGTTATTTTCACGTTTTTTTAAAACTAGGGTTTTCTCTTATTTTAATCAGATACAAAATACAGGTGTTTTTGTTTTAATTATTGGTTACTTCCACTGAAATGGCAGCGGGCAAGCAGAGTTGTAGTTGTGGGAAGGTTGTGGGCAAGGCCAAATCGCTGGGCTGCTACTCGTGTGGTACCTATTTTCATGTTAACTGTATAAATGTTGATGATGAGGACCTCAGAGTACTTGCAAAGAAGAAACCTGGATTTAAATGGCATTGCACTGTTTGCGATACCACCCCCCTGGCTGCAAAGGATGCAGCAATTAGTCAGCAGACCTTGGATGACCTGACGGCTGCCCTAGTTGGTGAAGTGAAGACTGCCATTGTAAACGAAGTGAAGGGTGCCTTGCTGCGGTGGCTGTGGAGATAGAGAGTATTGGTAACAGAATGGATATCCTTGAGACTAAAGTTGCTGCCCCGACATTCCCTTGTTTGCCAAGATAGTTCAGCAAACATTTGAAGAGACCAAAAAGGAGCCGACCAAACGCACCACTGAGGTGGTAGATGGTGGAAAGAAAAAAACTGTCTGGGACCATCAGGTCCTGGTAGTGAAGCCAAAAGACCGATCCTCCGAGCCAGTAAGCCCACCAGATACAAAGGCAATCGAGACTGCTTTGGCTTTGGTTCCGGTTAACAAGTTAACTAGAACTGATTCAGGTGTACTGGTGGTACGACTTCCATCCAAGAAAGCGAAAGAAGATGCAGGAAGGGCCATCAATCAGTGTTTGGGGGTGGACAGTGCCTTCAGTGTCTCCGAACCAAAGAAGATGATGCCAAAAATGACTCTGGTAGGTATTGCTAATGACGCTGAGGATAATGAGATCATTCCCAGCATCCTCAACAAGAACCCAAGAATAAAGTCCCTGGTCGACGATGGCTTAGCTATGAATTTGCTATTCACCAAGCAAAAGAGTGATGCACACACAAAGACTGCGGTAGTAAAAATGTCACCTGAAATACGCTCTTCCATTGTGGATGATGGCAATTCTGTGTATGTTGGACTTGTGAGATGTCGTGCATACGATCGCTTCTGGGTAACACAATGTTACCATTGCCAGGGCTTTGGTCATACCAGTGACAGGTGTTATCGGAAAAATGAGGATCCAAAATGCAACTTCTGTGCCGGTACTCATAACTCAAAAGACTGCACCAACAAGACTTCCCCCAAATGTATAAATTGTATGAGCTCCACATCAGTTACGGAGCCGCCAAATCATTTCGCCTCAAGTAGAAATTGTCCTCTAATGACAGCTCAGAGAAATAAAGTTATTGAGAACACCAATTTTGTAGGTTCAAAAAACTGAAAAATGCACATGGGAGCCGGTTGAAACTGGGTCTGTTGAATGTTCGTTCCTTGCGTAACAAAATGGATCATATTTGCGAGATCTTGGATGAACGTAACCTTGATGTATTATGTCTCACTGAGACCTGGTTGTTCGAGTCAGATCTGAATATTATCCAGGCGGCATTGCCTAAAACCCATTCCATAATAAATGTTCCTAGGCCTAGGGGAGATCATCCGGGTGGTGGAGTGGCAGTTGTCTACTCCACATCTCTGGTGAATATCTTGCAAATAAGCCATAACCCAGCCCCTCTTTACTATGAACTGTTGGAAGTGGAAATAAAACTCCATCAACAAATTCTAAGAATGGCAGTTGTCTATAGGCCTGGCCATCGTGGCACAGATAGGGGTTTTATGGAAGAGTTTGGGCAGTTTCTCGAGGAATTTTCTGCTAAAACCGGAAGACTTTTGATATGTGGAGATTTTAATTACTGGGTTGACAGCCCTCATCTGAAGCCATTCTCTCCTGAGTTCCTTGAGTTGACTGATCAGAACAATTTTGTAAACCATGTGTCCCACCCAACTCATATCTTAGGACACACCCTTGACTTGGTTTTCTCTCCTGTGGGTTGTGGTGGTGTTCTGGATGTTGATGTTGATGTTGAGAATGCTGACCCTAATACCTCTGATCATGCTTTGATTACTTTCAGCTTTGATTTCCCTAAGCCACTCACACATGAAAAAGTAATCAGATTTAGAAATTATAAAAATGCAGACCAAAATTTGGCTAGCAGTGAAGTAAAACAGTACTTGGGAAGTATTGATACTTCCAACCTTACTTCAGATGAGCTGGTGGAGGTACATGGAAATGCACTTAAATTAGTGTTCGATCATCACTGTCCAGAAGTAGAGAAGAAAATCATAGTACGAGATGATTCACCCTGGTATAGCACTCGAGTTAAATTTCTTAGAAGAGCGCGTAGAAGAGCTGAACGTGAATGGCGGAAAAATAAAACAGACTCTACATGGTTGCAATATCTGTCAGCCAGAAGAGCTGTGGTCCACACAATCAAAGATGAAAAGAAAGTGTATTATCAGGGAAAAGTTGACTCGTGTGGTAATGACCAGAGGAGGTTGGCTTCAATTGTAAACAGTTTACTTGGAAAAACAAGAGTCAGCTTAAGACCTTCTGTACCCGATGCCGAGTTGGCTGCCAACTTTGTGGCATTTTTGCTGGCAAGATAACTCGCATAAGACAGGAACTGGATGATGCTTCTGTTGGTGAAGAACTTTCAGTTGTACTCCAACCCCGACACATTCCTAATAATGTCCTCTCATCCTTTCACTCAGTAGAGGTGGACATGATCTCGTCCTACATAAGAAACCTCAATAAAATATTTTGCCCATTGGATCCCATAAATGTTTCCAAGCTACCAAGAGTCTATGATCACACAGTTGAGTTTATTTCCAAAATAATTAATAAGTGCTTCTCTGAAGGTAGCTTCCCACATTCTGAAAAGCATGCACTACTCCGACCTACTCTAAAGAAACCTGGACTTGATGTTGAGAACATGTTGAACTATCGTCCTGTCTCCAACCTGTCCTTCATATCAAAGATATTAGAGCGTGCAATACTTGACCAATTACAACCACTACTTCAGCAGAATGAAACTATCCCAATTTTTCAGTCTGCTTACCGACAGCATCATTCAACTGAAACAGCATTGATTAGAGTACATAATGATCTAGTTGAGAACATTTGCAATGGTGTGGCCTCACTATTGGTCTTGCTTGATCTCTCTGCGGCCTTTGACACAGTGGATCACGAGTTGTTATTGAGTGATCTTTATGATTGTGGTGTGCGTGACTCCGCTCTCTTGCTTCTTGGGTCGTACTTGTCAGGTAGATCCCAGAGTGTGATGGTAAATCAAGTGGTCTCGGACTCGACACCCCTGCAGTATGGTGTTCCGCAGGGATCAGTTTTAGGTCCTATCCTATTTATAATTTATATTAGCAGTTTGTCTCTTCTGCTTCGTGCACATAATGTCACCTTTCACTTTTATGCAGATGACACCCAGATTTATGTGAGAATCACAAATATAGTTGATATACGGAGTAAGATGGAATTGTTGATGTCTGATATCAAGAAGTGGATGAGAGCGAGAAAACTTAAACTAAATGATGGTAAAACTGATATTCTCATCATCCGAGGAAATAGAAGAGCTGATGATATAGTGGGTGCCCTCTCCATCAATGTGGGTGGATCTCAGCTGCGACCGGCCAACTCTGTTCGAAATCTGGGTGTATATGTGAACTCCCGATTAGATTTCAAAGAGCATGTAAACCAGATAGTTAAAAGTTGTTACTTGCACATCAGAAATCTCTATTTGGTGAAGCCGTTTTTAACCAGACGTTGCCTCCTGACGTTGGTTCACTCATTGGTCTTCTCTCGTGTTGATTATTGCAATGCCCTGTTGGTGGGTCTTCCAAATTATATTTTGAAGAAAGTTCAGTCTGTTCTTAACAGGGCCGCAAGACTAATTTTTGGTGTTCTACCTAGAACTCCTACTACATCTCTTCACATAGAACTGCACTGGCTGCCAGTAAGAGCAAGAATAGAATTTAAGTTGTGTTTGGTGACTTTTAAGGTTCTCAAATTTGGTGAGCCTAGGTACCTTGCGGAGCTTCTCAGGCGCCCACCGGCACACCATGGTGTAGTTGTGCGTCATGACAATGACCCTTTTCGTCTTGATGAACCAAGGGCTTTCCAGCAGTCTTCTTTCTTTGAGAGGTCATTCTCCTACATGGCTCCGAGGTTGTATAACAGGTTGCCGCTGTCCATGAGACAACTGAGTTCTGTTGAATGCTTCAAGAGACAACTTAAGACTTTTCTCTTTGAGAGAAGCTATGATCTTGAGAGAGGTGTCATGACAGATGGCTATAGAGTTTAGGCTATTTTGCCACTGCTAGTGATTGTTAAATGTGTGTTGTATATAAGCCTTCTTTTGATGCATTGATTTTTGTTCTTTTTTCTTTCTCTTTTCGAGCGCTAGTGAATTCTTCGGAAAAATTGGCGCTTATGAGAAATAAGTAACATGCTTATTATTATTATTATTACACAGATGACTCAACACTCCACAGTTCCTTCACATTTACCAATTCTTTCACCCAACCCGATCTTATAAATTCAAAAATAAACACTGCAATTTCTCTGAACCAGGACCTTTCTAGAATTAATGAATGGGGACAAGAGAATCTAGTTTCCTTTAATGCACAGAAAACCAAGTACATTCAATTTTCTAACAGACAGAATCTCACTGACTCCCATATATTTTTTAATGATGTAAATATTCCCACTTCCCCTAGTATTGACATTCTCGGTGTAACATTAACTACTAACTTGAGCTGGACACATTATGTTAGAGGCATTGCTAAGAATGCCTCTAAAAAACTGGGACTCCTGTACAGAGTTCGAGAATTCTTCACTGACGAGCAGTTGGCCGTAATATATAAAAGTCATGTGCGCTCTCAGATGGATTACTGTTCACCTCTGTGGGGTGGAAGTGGAGTGGTTGCATTGAGGCAGTTGGACAAAATTCAAAATAAAGCTATTAGATTAATCAATAACCCTGCAATCACACAGGACCTTCCTACATTAGCCATACGAAGAAACGTTGCATCCCTTGCATTATTCTACAGATATTTTCACAGCAATTGTTCCGAGGAACTTGCTTCAATTGTGCCGCCTCTCCACATCTTTCCCCGTAGAACTAGGGCAGCTAAGAGCGCCCATGAATTTACACTTTCTCCTCCACAATGCAGAACTTCTGCTTATCAGAATTCATTTATCCCCAGAGCTACTACTCTTTGGAATTCACTTCCCTCGAATTGCTTTCCACAAACTTACAATCAACAAATGTTTAAATCCAGTTGTTACAAACATTTTATGAATGGAGGATGCCTTTAGGCACATGGACCTTTTTGTTTTATCTGTGTTTTTCCTTCCTCCGTTCATTGTCTCTTAAAAAAAAAAAAAAAAAAAAAAAAACCAACGTCCATGCTTCGCTTCCGTAAGTCAGTGTCGGGATTACCACACTGTCATGCAAGGACTTCTTCACTTCCATACTGACCACCCTATTTCTTGTTACTGCTTTTAGCGTTCCTACAACCCTCTTCCCCTGTTGTACCCTCTCCCGCACTTCTTCATCCATAGTCCCATCTTTACTCAACACACTGCCCAGATACAGTAGGGTCCCGCATAAAACGTGTTCAGATAAAACGAGTCTCGATTAAAACGAGCGACCTAAAATATTAATATTTAATTTTCGATAAGAACGAATGTGATCAAATAAAACGAGTCCGCCGCCAAAGTGGGGCAAATCCGAGGAGTTTTCATATAGAGCGCCGAAATATCGTACAAAACGTACAAAATATCGTACGCTCCTGACGGAAATTTATGCTTACAGTGAACATTGACCATATTGGGCCACCAAAATGTCGTGTTCACATAAAACGAAATCGCATAGAATGGCCTCGTTTATCGACCAATCTCTCGTTTTATGCGGGACCCTATTGTACTTAAAAGAGTTGACGATCTCCATAGCCTGACCGTTCAGCTTCACCTCACACTCTGTGACTTCACCCTTTTCGAAGACCATAACCTTGCTCTTCCCCGCATTTACCTTCAAATTCCGTTTTTCGCACACTGTTCCAAACTCATTTACCAGACCCTGCAACTCCCATTCATTATCACTCATCAGAACTGTATCATCCGCAAACAGCAGTATAGGTAGCTTCCACTCAATTCCCTCCCTTTTCAGCGATACACCAACATCCACTGCTCTTGATAGTATTTCTTTCATGACTCCATCCATATATACAGTAAACAACCACGGGGACATCACACACCCCTGTTTCAAACCAACATTCAGGTCAAAGAACTCGCTCTGCTCACTCTCCACACGTACTGCCGCCTTTGCACCCTCATACATGCTCTTCACTGCTTTCAACAACTTGCCCTCTACTCCGTATATTCTAAGTACTTTCCACAAACCTTCTCTATCCACTCTGTCATAGGCCTTCTCCAAGTCCATAAAGGCAACATACACCTTTTGTTTCTTCTCCAGATATTTCTCCACAACACAATTCAGGGTAAAAATCTGATCTACACATCCTCTTCCCTTCCTAAAACCTCCATGCTCGTCGCCTATCCATTTCTCCGTTCTCACTCTCACTCTCTCAATCACTACCCTACTGTATACCTTCCCTACTACGCTTAGAAGACATATTCCTCGGTGGTTACCACACACTCCTCTTTCCCCTTTGCCCTTATATAGGGGGACTATTATGCCAGTCTTCCAGTCATCGGGTGCACTCCCCTTCTCCCATGCTAGTTTGCACATTTTCCATACCCATTCTATCACTATCTCACCACCATACCTCAACATTTCCCCACACACTCCATCTGTTCCTGGTGCTTTCCCCAACTTCACTCTTTTCATGGCTTCCCACACTTCTGACCTGATTCCCACCTCCTCCTCCACTACTTCTCTTCTTCTCCCTCCCATACCATATCCAGCTATGTTTGCTGGCTATTCATTCCTTACATTTAGCAACTCACTGAAGTACTCCCTCCATCTTTCGACTCTCTCTTGCTTCTCGGCTAGCATTCTCCCATTCTTATCTTTCACACCCTTACTGTTTCCCTTGCTACCTTCCCTAACTTTCTTGACTTCTTTCCAGAACAGTTTCTTACTCTCCCTCCATTTTACACTCAGATTCCTACCAAATTCCCCATCTACTCTTCTCTTACTTTCCTTCACTACTCTCTTCACCACCCTCTTACTCTCCACGTACCTCGCTCGTTTCTGTCTCTCGAAATCTTCATTCCCTCTACTACCCAACCACTCTCTATATGCTTTCTTCTTTTCTTCCACAGCTATTCTTACCTCTTCTGTCCACCATGCTGTACCTTTCACTCCCCTCCCTCTTCTCCTCACTCCACACAGTCCTAACCATAAATACTGTAGATTGGGGCATTGTTTCTATCATGCGAAAAATTTAGGCCTAGCCTAGGCCTAGGTTCTAAATTCGTCCAGCCACCCCTCAAGTACCCATTTCGCCCCAAATACATCCAATAAATACATATTATGAGGAAAATACGTATAAATACGTATTATGAGAAGATTACTTACCACACAGATTTTATTATAAATCATTGTCATATTTAGCCTAGCCTAGGCTAACATCGTCTAGGCTAGGCATTTCAATCGCTTTCGTCTGACATGGACTGGTCTTTGCTCTGTGTTTTGAGCATGAAATTCCATCATTGCTACCACCAGGCCAACCATCCCTATCACTAGATGTACTAGAGGTTATAATAAACGCGAGAGATAAGGGGTTCAGGCACAAAAAAGCTTGCAAATGGTTGTTTTGTCAACACAGATACTAGCTAAACTGCAAGCGTCTGCTTAGTGATGACGTCATACAAAGATGGCGGCATCTTGTGCATTTGACGATCGGATCTCGGATTCACTCGGATTTCGTCTCTAAACGGCAAGCACCTGGCAGATTCTTTCGTTATGTTAAAACAAAATTATTGTTTTTGTTTGTTTTCTAGTTTTATGTCGAGTTTTTCGTTATTTTTGCTATTTTTTCGGGTTTCGGCTGGGATTTTGATGCGAGAATTGAGGCTTTTGGCGCGAGAATTGAAATGGGGAATATTTGGTGTGTGCCACGAAAATTGAATCAGCGAAGACTGACTTAGCGAAAATGGGGGCTCCACTGATAATGTGTTTACAGTCAGGAGATATCGTTAAAAACCTTGAAAAATGTCCGAAGTTACACAGTTTTACGGTACAGTCAGGACCCCCAATACGTGAGAATAGCGGTGACAGGAGGCATCGCGTATTGCGAATTCGCGTATTGTGGAACTAACTTTAAATAGGAATAATTAGATATGGGTGACATCTCTCAATTTTCGACATTTTTTGGCTCTACAGTACAGTCTATATCTTATATATAAGAACAACAATGAATAAAAATATGAAACCTTACCTTAAAATTAGTAGTAGATAGGCTAGGCAGGCACTACAAACGTTTGGTCACTCCGCGCGGCTATGAGCGGGACTGGGAGGGAGGGTAAGCGGGAGGGAAGGAGGGTAAGCGGGAGGGAAGGCAGGCGTATGCCCAGACCACGAGGCCTGCGCAGACGGCTACTGCGTCGCCTGGGCCTCGCAAAACGTAGACCGTGCTCGCGTATCAAGGGGGAATAGCGGATTTGGCCCCTTCTTAGCTCTCGATTCGTGTATTGTGGTACCACCTCGCGTAATTAATGTTTGGTTATTTTCGAGGGGTAACTCGTGTATTAGGGTTTTCGCGAATTGTGGAATCGCGTATTGGGCGACCTGACTGTACCTTACTTTTTTATTAGGTTTTGCCGAGGGTTAAAACAAATTTTCTTATGATCTTTAGAGCATATAGATTCAATATTTATCTTCAAATATATCAACAAAATTTGTGGTATTAAAATAACATTGAACCGGGAAGGGCTATGAAGAATCAGGAAATTAAGGGGTAAAAAGCGTATAAAGTGAATATGTTGCATTTGTAAGTAAAAGTTGGATTGGGTTTGTGCATTTTCGGGATCCATAAAACCCGATTTGGTAATTATAGGGAATAGGCACGCACCCTTATTTTTCATAATGTTTCCTCTAGATTTTGAGAAATAAGTGTTTTCATGGTCTTGGTTATAATTCCAATGTGGGATACACGATGGGTTGAGGGGGGCTTTGCCCCTCCTCACTCCCCCCCCCCCATGAATTATTGAAATCGTCATCTGCAGTCGACCTTCGCATGGGCGGACCCCAGTTGCCCGGACTTTGGTTTGTGCGGACCCAACAGCCGATATCGGACAAGCCCCCAAAAGTCCGGACAAATCGGGCAAAAGACCGTTAATTTAAAAGTTGTCCGGTAGGTGGCGGGTCCGGCGGTGACGCGGGCAGGCAATTTCCGGCAAGAATGTTAAGTGCGGGCGTACCGCCATCATTGTTTACACTACGCGTAGTGGCGTTGGACCTTTGCCATCATGTTCCAGTCTATTTTGACTGCCTTAGGATACAGTAATATGTTGAGGGGGGCTTTGCCCCCCTCACCCCCCCCCATGACATATTGTCATCATCATATATATTGCCAGCAGGGGGCAAATTACTGAAAAAATTGCCGTCAAAATAGACGCGAACTTAACCACGGCGATCGACAAATGTAAATATGGCGGGGGAGGCGTCGGACCTTTGCAATCATGTTCCCGTCCATTTTGAATGCCATTGGATACAATAATATGTTGAGGGCCCCCCTCACCCCCCCCCCCCCCCAATGACATATTACCTTTTGATACCTTTTGATGTGTTCGCCACTCTTCTAGCGGCACCAAGGAGCGCGACGCCCCTCGTTTTGGGTGGTGATTTGGTGCAGTAGACTGTTTGAAGCGACAGCTCGCTCCCTTGCGAGGATGGGCTCGTCTGGCACCTTTTGCAGTTCGACATCCAGGGCTCTCTTGAAGCTGTCTAACGAGACGTCCCTCATGTCTCTTACTCGCCGTGGGAGTTGGTTGAAGAGACGTGGGCCTCTGTGTGATAACCAACCCTCTCGCAGAGAGCCCATAGCACCCCTGTTATTCATCCGGGGGATTTCGCATTCCCAGCCTCTCCTATCACTGAATTTCATGACTATCGGAGTATGTAGGTTTGGTACTAAACCCTCTGCGATTTTCCACGTGTATATTATTAGGTAACGTTCTCTTCTACGTTCCAGTGAGTACAGATTCAGTTCTCTTAAACACTCCCAATAGTGTAGCTGTTTTATCCAACTTATATGCGAAGTGAAATTTCTTTGTATACTCTCTACGTCACATTGTTATCATCATATATGACCAATATGACCAAAACAAATTTTGAGAGTGCAGTTGTAGGGGTCATGAAGAACAAGGAGAGTGTTGTGAGGGAGGCCATGGACAGGGATAGGGGTGTAATCTTGTATGGAGATATAGAGACTCATATGAATGATAATGGAGTGAGAAAAGTGAGGGATATGGAGACAGTGAAGGAGGTCATGAAAGGTGTGGATGAGGATGAATATGGATGGGAAGGGCAGGTGGAGGAGGTCAGTAGGATAGGTAGATATAAAAGGGGAGAGATGAGACCTATAAGGGTACAGTTTAAAACTAGGGTAGTGGCGGAGACTGTGACAAATTTTAGTTGGAGGCTAAATACAAATGATAAACTGAAACACATAAGACTAAAGAAGGATTTGAGTATAGAACAAAGGAAAAAAATTAAGGAATTACAAGAAAAGGCTGATGAAAATAATGGAAAGTTGGATGAGGAGGATAAGAGAAATTTTTACTGGAGAGTGAGGGACGGAAAAATGAGGAAGTGGTTTATAAGAGTAGAAGGGAGGGGGAGATCAGGGAGGGGAGAGAATGTGATGGGAGTTGTGACGGAGGAGGAGAACGGGGTGGAGGTGTCACAGGGAGAGACAGGAGACAAAGAGGCAGACCCAGTAGTGCTAACGGGGAGTAGGGTACGGACTGGAGGAGCGGGATGGTGTAATTGCTGAAGGAATGGTAGATGGATTAAGGATTATGTTTAGTAATGTGGATGTGTTTACCCAGGACAAGAAAAGAGAACTGATATGTAGGTTGCAGGATGAAGAGAAAAAACCTGATGTCATAGCCCTACAGGAAGTAAGACCAAAAAATACTAGAATTGAAAGGGAACTGGTGGAATATAGTTTGGAGGGTTTTGAGTTATATGAGAGAAATGCTATTAGAGCAGAGGTTGGAAGAGGACTGTTTATTTATGTAAGAAAAGAGCTCAAGGTTAATGAGGTGGATATGAGACAGCAGTATTGTGAGTATTTGTGTATTGAAGTAAAATGTGTAAGAGGATCAATTCTAATTGCCTCTATATATAGAAGCCCAAATAATAGCAGGGGAGGAGGATGATAACCTACTGAAAGCAATGGAGGAGATAGATAATAGAGAGAACAAATATAAAATTTTGATTGGAGATTTCAATTTACCAAGGATCAACTGGGCAAATTGTACTACTCCAGCGGGACAGGGTAGCCTGGAAAATAAGTTTATAGAGAAAGTGAGAGATTGTTTTTTAACGCAACATATTGTAGAGATGACAAGATATAGAGATGGGACGCAGGGGAGTGTACTTGATTTGATTTTTAGCAATGAAGAGGATATAGTGGAACATGTTAATGTGGATAGCCCTATAGGTCGTAGTGACCATGCCTGTATAAGCTTTAGTTGTAACATTAAATCAGAGAGGGATAATAGAAGCAATAGAAAAATATACATGTATGATAGAGCAGATTATGAGCTGCTGAGATGGTGTTTGGACATTGACTGGGGGGAATACTTGAACGGTGAAGACGCTGAAGGAATGTGGAGGAAAATTAGAGTCAAACTGGAGAATGCTGTGTCCAAAAGTGTACCAGTAAGGGAATATAAGGATAAAACAAAATTGAGGAAAAGAACTAACCCAGAATTGCCAATGAAAAGAAAGCTTTGGATATTGATTAGAAGAAAGAAACGATTGTGGGAAAGATTAAAATTGTTAAAACAGAACAGGGGGTCTAGTATAGAGGCTAAGGAAGTGGATCTGGAACGCAGACAAATAAACAATAAAATAAGGTGGGAAACAAGGAGGGGGGTGAAGGAGAGGGAGAGAGAGATAGCTAGAAATGTGAAGGATAATCCAAAAATATTCTGGAAGTACATTCAGGAAAAGTTAACAAGAAGAGTAGAGATCCCAGAGCTGGTAGGGGGGTTGAATGATGGGAGTAGAGCGGAGACTGATAAGGAGAAAGCAGAGGTGCTGGGGAAATACTTTGGGGGAGTACTAACAGTGGAGTCGGAGGATGCAGTGCCTACTATTCCCATCAAACAGGCACTGGCACTAGAACTAATAGAGTTTTCCCATGCTAGAATAAGAAGGGCTATAGAAAAAATGAACAGAAGTAAGTCACCGGGACCGGATGGGATACAGCCAAGAATCATAAAGGAAGGAGGGGAGATGTTAGTAGAGCCATTGAAAATGTTATTTGAGGTATTATTTAATACAGGACAAATCCCGATGGACTGGAGAGAGGCGAACATAACAGCTATATTTAAGAAGGGAAAGAGAAATGACCCAGGGAATTATAGACCAGTCAGTTTGACAAGTGTTGTGTGTAAACTAATGGAAACGGTAATTAGAGAAGGAATAATGGATCATATGAAGTCAAACCAACTTTTCAGTGGGATACAGTTCGGATTCTTGCCGGGGAGGTCGACGGTACTACAGCTAATTAACCCTCCCGCCCCGGCTACGCATTACATAAATATTCCCCGAAATCCGGGTGTTTTGGCCGAAAAACGTCTAGGCTAGGCTACCGTATCATTGTTATGCTGACTGCTTCTCTCATTCCCGCGCATCCCCAAGCGTAGCTGTGTTATTTACCTGTAGAATGGCGTTAAGTAGAGCTCTCTAAGTCAAGTGCTTGATATGTGATGATGATTTCATTGGAGATAACTTTATGGCCAAAACAGCCACTTTACACTACTTTCCGATACTTAACAACAACATACAGGCACACACGAACGAGCGACGCTTTCCTTCTTGTGGCCGGAGATGCGGGGCGTCGGTCCAGCCGGCTGTTGTTTACATGCGTCGGACCGAAGCCTCGCACACGAAGCTCACAGGCTTTCAAGCAATGGTACAATGTTGTACCACCCGGGTTCCTGGGGGCAAAACATAATGGTACATACGTGTACCATCCGAGTTTGAAGGGTTAAGGTGGTACAGTAGATGATTGGATGCAAATTCTAGAAGATGGTGATGTAATAGACGTGGTATATTGCGATTTTATGAAGGCCTTCGATAAGGTCCCACATAAAAGGTTAATAGAGAAAGTTAGAAGCTATAATATAGGGGAGAAATGTGTGAAATGGATAGAAGCCTTCCTGAAAGATCGGAGACAGAGGGTACTGGTGAATGGAATAGGCTCGGGGTGGAGGGAAATTACAAGTGGGGTACCTCAGAGATCTGTGTTGGGACCACTGCTGTTCGTTATATTTATCAACGACTTGCCTGAAGTTATAACTAATGGAAGTGAGGTGTACTCACCTAATTGTACTCACCTAATTGTAGTATACAGGATTTGAGCCTAAGCTCGTGTTGTCCTGTCTCTCTCTCTACATTTATCCAATTTTGCTTTAAAAGTTTGGATATTTCTTGCTCCCACCACCTCCCCATCCAACTTATTCCAACACTCAATGCTTCTATACGGGAAGCTGAACTTTCTTACATCAGACTTACATATAACTTTCCTCAACTTACAATCATGACCCCTGGTTCTTCCCTCGTCCCTCACCACAAAATCTCCCTTGTCGATCTTCTCAAAACCTTTCACACACTTAAACATCATGATCATGTCACCTCTCTCTCTCCTCTCCCTCAGCGTTGGCAGCTTTAGCCTCTCCAATCTCTCCTCATAAGGTAGGTCTCTAAGGCTAGCTATCATCTTAGTGGCAACTCTCTGAACTCTTTCCAGTTTTTATTATGTTTTATAAGGTGTGGAGACCACACCACTGCTGCATACTCCAGTCTTGGTCGTATTATTGTCCCTATTATTTTTGCTAACATCTCTTCATCTAAATAATTCAGAGCTATTCTCATGTTAGTCAACACTGCATAGGTTTCACCAGTTATTTTATTTATATGCTGTTCAGGTGACAAGCTGTCTGCCACAACTACCCCTAGGTCTTTTGCTTTCACAGCTTTACTAATTATTTCATCTCCTATTTTATATCCCCAAGAAGGTCTATATTTACTTTTTCCCATCTCAAGAACCTGACACTTACTCGTGTTGAATTCCATTTTCCAAGTTTGACTCCACTCATATAACTTATCTAGATCTCTCTGTAATTCTTCACAACTACTCCTACTTGTAATATGCTTCATTAATTTTGCATCATCAGCAAACATAGATATATATGAGCCTATTCCCATTTGAAGGTCGTTGATGAAAACCAAAAACATGATTGGGGCCAACACCGATCCTTGAGGCACTCCGCTTTTTACCCTTTTCCACGAGGAGAACTTTCCTTTTATTACTGTTCGCATTTCCCTCCCAATTAAATAGTTTTCCATCCACTTTAATAATACTCCCTCAACCCGCCCCACAGTCCTGAGCTTCCACAACAATCTCTTATGAGGCACCTTATCAAATGCCTTCTTGACCTTCTGTACCTGTATGCGGATGACACTAAGCTGTATAGAAGAGTGAGGAGTAAGGAAGATATGGGTTTGTTTCAAGGAGATGTGGAGGGCATGAAGGGATGGTCTGAGCATTGGTTAATGCCTTTTCATTCAAAAAAATGCAAGTACATGCGGATTGGGACCAGCAAGATAGACAAGGTAGGATACAGTATGTATGAAGCGATAGAGGAAGTGAATGCAGAAAAGGATATAGTAGTAGTGATAGACAATAAGTTAAATTTCTCAGAACATTTAGCGGAAAAGATAAACAAAGCCAATAGAATTGTAGGGCTGATAAGGAGGACATTTGTGTCACTTGACGAAGAAATCTTCAGGAATCTCTATACAGCGCTGGTTAGGCCGCACCTGGAATATGCGAACCAGGTGTGGGCTCCATATATGGTAAAGGATATAGAAGCAGTGGAGAAAGTGCAGAGGAGAGCTAGCAAGCTGGTACCAACGTTGAACGCGGGCTATGAGCAGAGGTTGAGGACACTGGGGCTTCCGACACTGGCATATAGGAGAAAGAGAGGGGATAGAGACTTTTAAGATAGTGTCAGGAAAGTACGATGAGGATGTGTGTGAAGGTATCTTCTTGATGCGGGAGGGAACAAGAAGGAGAGGACACTCTAAGAAAATTTAAAAAAGAAATAGGCTTGAGAAGGCAAAGAACTCATTTTGTGATAGAGAGGTAAATGAGTGGAACGCACTGCCCCAGTATGTAGTCTATTCCGAATCAATAAGGGAGTTTGAAAGTAATCTTGATAAAGCATGGGGAAGACAAGATTTGAAGTTTGATTATAAAACAAAAATACAGAATAGTAAAAATGTTGCGTCTGCTACCGCCGCCGCCAACACCGTGAACGACCGCAGCAGTGCAAGTACTGGTACTGAGCTGGATACACAGGCATAGTTTGCCTTTTTCCAGAGGATCTACTGTAAGAAACTGTAAGATATATATTGCCAGCAGGGGGCAAATAACCGAAAAAAAATCGCCGTCAAAATAGGCGCGAAGTTAACCGCGGCGATCACCCTATGTAAACATGATGACCGTACGCCCGAACTCTACATCTATCCCAGAATGTTAAGTGCGAGCGTACCGCCACCATTGTTTACACTATGCGGAGTGGTAGTGGACGCTTGCCATCATGTTCCCGTCTATTTTGACTGCCTTTCGATACAATAATATGTTGAGGGGGCATTCACATATTGTCATCATATATATTGCTAGAAGGGGGCAAATAACCGAAAAAATCGCCGTCAAAATAGACGCAAACTTAACTATGGCGATCAACAAATGTAAACATGACGGCGGCGGTGACGTCGGACGTTTGCTATTATGTTCCCGTCTATTTGAAATGCCATTGGATACAGCAATATGTTGAGGGGGGCTTTGTCCCCCCCAGCCCCCCATGACATATTGTCATCGTCATATATATTGACAGCAGGGGGGCAAGTAACCCCAAAAATCGCCATCAAAATTGACGTGAGGTTACAGCGGCGATCGCCCTATGTAAACATGATGACCGTACGCCCGAAAACTACATCAATAGCCAATTTCCCGCCGAAAAGTTCAGTTTATTTACTAACGCCATTCCGCTCGCTTCCCCCATCGTACCTGTGCATAATCAGTGCTTTAGTGCTTCAACATGCCTCCCAAACCACCCAAGACCAAGCGTGTGACCCATAACGTTCAGCAGAAGCTTGAGGTGCTACGCAAATTAGAAAAGGGATGCTCTGCGAAGAAGATATGTGATGATTATGGGATAAAGAAACAGACTGTATCAGACAATAGGAAAGCCAAAGACAAGCTGAAACATTATGCTACCTCATATTGTGTTGATGCGGCAGCCATGTACATGTACATGTCATTATATACAGTTTTAAGATTAGAAAACATTGTATATTTACTCTATTTCCCATGTCCGGACTTTTTCATTGTGTGGACATGGGTCCCCCCCCCCCTATTAGTCCGCACATTCGAGGGTTGACTGTGTGCAGTGTATGTTGCCAGCAGGGGGTAAATATCAATTATACTGCATAAAGATTAAGGCGTTTGTAAACAGTGAGGATGTCTGAAAGAGTTCTGAGATTGATTAGAATGGGCGTTTTTTCTATTAATATCGGGTTTTAGAAATGTGATCAAAATTATTCTCCCACAGTGGATTATACATGAGTACAGTACAAGGACTCCATAGACCTACATTGTCCCTAATAAATTATGTATACAGTAATACGGCTGCGAGCCTATTCCCTATAATTACTGTATCCCCAATTATTTTTAAACCCGAGCCAACTTTTGACGAAAGTTGGCTCGGATTTCACGTGGTGGAGTGGGTAATAGCCTATGTTATAAAAATAGTAAACTTTGAGGAGACATTAGCCTAACCTAGCAACCTTACCTAACCTATCCTAGTATTATGGGTGGGTTTTGCCGCCCCAACACCCCCGCTGGTTGGGTAAAACTACTAACAGTAGAAATCTAGTTGGAGTGGAGTGAGTAATAGCCTACCGTACCGTATATTATAAAAATGGAGTCAACTTTAAGACATTAGCCTAACCTAACAACCTTATCAGGATGGATGTAGACTCCGGGCGTACGGTCGTCATGTTTACATAGGGCGATCGCCGCGGTTAACTTCGCATCTATTTTGACGGTGATTAATTCGGTTATTTGCCCCCTGCTGGCAATATATATGATGATGACAATATGTCATGGGGGTGAGGGTCATATTATTGTATCCAATGGCATTCAAAATAGACTGGAACATGATTGCAAAGGTCCGACGCCTCCCCCGCCGCCGCTGCCGTTCATGTTTACATTTGTCGATCGCCGTGGTTAAGTCGCGTCTATTTTGACGGCGATGTTTTCGGTAATTTGCCCCCTGCTGGCAATATATATGATGATGACAATATGTCATGGGGGGCTGAGGGGGAGCAAAGCCCCCCCTCAACATATTATTGTATCCAAAGGCAGTCAAAATAGACGGGAACATGATGGCAACGGTCCGACGCCACTACGCGTAGTGTAAACAAGGCTGGCAGTACGCCTGCACTTAACATTCTTGCCACCTTACCTAACCTATCCTAGTATTATAGGTGGGGGCTGCCGCCCCAACATCCCCGCTGGTTGGGTAAAACTACTAACGGTAGAAATCCAGTTGGGGTGGAGTGAGTAATAGCCTACCGTATATTATAAAAATCAAGTCAACTTTGAGAAGGCATTAGCCTAACCTAACGACCTTACCTAACCTATCCTAGTATTATGGGTGGGGGATGCCGCCCCCACACCCCTGCTGGGCAAGAATGTTAAGTGCGGGCGTACCGCCAGCCTTGTTTACTGTACACTACGCGTAGTGGCGTCGGACCTTTGCCATCATGTTCCCGTCTATTTTGACTGCCTTTGGATACAATAATATGTTGAGGCCCTCACCCTCCCCCCATGACATATTGTCATCATCATATATATTGCCAGCAGGGGGCAAATTATCGAAAAAATCGCCTTCAAAATAGACGCGAACTTAACCACCGCGATCGACAAATGTAAACATGACGGCGGCGGGTGAGGCGTCGGACCTTTGCAATCATGTTGACGGTGTCATTCCAGAATCCTCTTTTATTTATTTCTGTAGGCCAGCCTGTGGGGCATATGCAGATATCACATTCAGAATTCTTTCACTAACTTTCAGCTTCAAAACTATCAACCTTTCACTAACTCTCGTAATCTGAAGCACACTTTCCGCCCACTCTTCAGCCACCAGAACACCCACTCCTCCTTTCGCTTTATCAGTCTCAACCCCCTTCCAGTAGATCCTATATTTTTTCTTTCTTCCAACAATCCACTGTACCCTATACCCTTTCCAGAGTGTTTCCTGGGCACAGCAAACATCCACTCGCCCTCTCTCAATTTTTTTTTTTTTTTTTTAAATATTAGTTTAACCCTTGTCTAGTGGGGTGTTTTGGGCTATTTTGGGCATCTTCAGGCCCTGACCACCTCCCGATCATTATCACCACCAAAACCAGACTCACCCCAGCTAGCCACAAACACACATACACCAATTATAAAAGAGCTAACTGGGAAGCATTCACAAATGAGACAGAACAACACTTCACAACTCTAAACAGTACACCCATCACTAACATCAACAATGCTGTACACATACTCAATAAAACTATCCAAAATGCTGACAAGAAACACATTCCAAGAGGTAACAGAAAAAGACACAACCCCAACTTCACACCAGAAATTCAAAACCTCATCAGACAACGCGACATACTGAAACACTCCCCAGCACCCCACACACATGACATCACACAACAAATTCAAGCACTCAACACCCAAACAAACAACAAAATACAAGAACAACAAAAACTAAATTGGAATAACTTCCTACAAACACTTGATCACAAAACAAACCCCCCAAAACTCTACAAAACACTAAACAGCATCACACTTTCCAACAGCAACACAACACAATCACATGCTGCAATCACAACAACAGACTCTACTCCTTCATGTAAACAACAAGCAAACACTCATCAATCACTTCTCACATGTCAGCCACCTAAAACCTCACAAAGACGACCGACGTGTCATCCGACGTAAGAGACAATTCCCCACAGACCTGACTATACACCCTTCACCAATCACCAGACAAAGGATATCATCAACAATCTCAAGCACTCACCCGCCTGTGGCCTAGACAACATAAGCAACATACACCTCAGACACCTGGGACCACAAGGCATACAAGCACTCACTAACATATCAAACTACAGCTATTCACACAACACATATACAGACATTTGGAAGCATGGTATCATCATCACATTCCCCAAACCCAACAAAGACCCCACGCTACCCTCCTCGCACCGCCCCATCACACTCCTTTGCTCCCCTTCCAAAGTCATGGAACGCCTAGTATTACAACTAATTACACCTGACCTACCCCTAGCTCCAACACAACATGGCTTTAGGCCACTGCACTCCACAAACACTCTTCTCACAGACCTTACACAAAGAGCTTTTGACGGCATCAATTCAGCTAGACCACCACACAGATCACTATTAGCCACACTCGACATTAGTAAAGCCTTCGATGCCATCCCCCGCCACAACCTAACAAACAAAATCTACAACACAAACATGCACAACAACACAAAAAGGTGGCTGGCCAACTTCCTAGCAGGCAGATGTGCACACGTATCTTTTGTCGGTCAGTCATCTAAAATCAGAAACTTTCCAAACGGAGTCCCACAAGGATCCGTCCTATCGCCCGCACTCTTCAATCTGTACAATCTTCAATCTGACTAGAAAGTATAAGGATTCTATATAGCAATGTCGATGGGCTAATCTCTAAGAAACTAGAACTACCAGACTTACTCAATACTTACTCAAGCAGAGGTTGAGGACACTGGGGCTTCCGACACTGGCATATAGGAGAAAGAGAGGGGATATGATAGAGACTTTTAAGATAGTGTCAGGAAAGTACGATGAGGTGTGAATCTTCTTGATGCGGGAGGGAACAAGAACGAGAGGACACTAAGAAAATTTACAAAGAAAGAAATAGGCTTGAGAAGGCAAAGAACTCATTTTGTGATAGAGTGGTAAATGAGTGGAACGCACTGCCCCAGTATGTAGTCGATTCCGAATCAATAAGGGAGTTTGAAAGTAATCTTGATAAAGCATGGGGAAGACAAGATTTGAAGTTTGATTATAAAACAAAAATACAGAATAGTAAAAATGTTGCGGCTGCTACCGCCGCCGCACACCGTGAACGACCGCAGCAGGTACTGAGCTGGATACACAGACATAGTTTGCCTTTTTCCAGAGGATCTACTGTAAGAAACTGTAAGAATACTAAGAAACCAGAAATAGTATTTCTCACTGAGACAAAACTAAGAGAAGACCTCGATATAAATTTGCTAGGATGGTCTGAATACAGGATTTGGAGGAGGGACAGAAAATTTCGACATGGAGGTGGAGTGTGCATCCTTACTAGGAAAGATTTGATTGTGTCTGAGATAAAACTAGTAACTTCAACAGCAGAAGTTTTAGCAATAGAGATTGGTGGAAACGAAAAAATAGTGGTGATAGTAGCGTATGTACCTCCCAAGACGAAGACATGGGGTAAGGAGGAGCATAGCCTAATGCGTAAGGAAACAATTAGTGTGCTAGGAAATATCTTGGCTTCAAAGGATGAAATAGTCATGTGTGGGGACTTTAACTGCAAGGAAGTGAATTGGGAAGATCTTGAAGCCGGAGCAGGGGAGGAAAGTTGGAGCTATGAATTTTTAAGTATGGCCATGGAAAATTCTATATACCAACATGTAAAAGAGTCAACAAGAGTAAGGGGAAGTGATCAACCAGCTAGATTGGACCTTCTATTCACAAGAAGGGAGGAGGAGGTTCAAAGTATTCAGTACCTATGCCCACTAGGAAAAAGCGACCATGCAGTTCTAGACATAGACTTACTATTGAAGTATAATCTACCCAAGGGAAGGGAAAAGCACAAGGAAAATCACTGGATGTATTCCAGAACCGATTTCGTAGGACTACAGGATTTTTTCAAGTCACAAAATTGGGATCAGGTGTTATCTGAAAGTGAGGTAGACAAAAAACTCAAGGCATTCATGGAGATCTATGATACTGGTATAAAAACTTTTGTCCCTAAGTACATTAATAAAAGGAAAAAAAGTAATCGCAAAGTATGGTTTAACCGCGAATGTAGGCAAGCACAGGAAGCAAAAAACAAAGCCTGGAAAAAGATGAGAAACTGGTATTCGGAAGATAACAGGCAAAAGTATAAAGAGGAGAGAAACAAATACACAGAAATGAGGAGGAGGTCAGAGGCAAACCATGAGAAAGGGATAGTGGAGAACTATGAAAAGAATCCAAAAATGTTTTTCAAGTTTGTAAACGGCAAAAGGAAGATAAAAGCCACGATCGTTAAGATTAAAAGTGGAAACAGAATCATAGAAGAGGATATAGAGATAGCGGAAGAACTAAATAGAAATTTTGCATCAGTATTTACAAAAGAAGGAGAATTCATTGCACCAGAAACCAATGAGATAGGTACAGAGGAAATGCCGGAAGTAACATTTAACAGACCAGAGCTCATAGACAAAATGAGTAAGGTGGATCCAAACAAAGCCGCTGGACCGGACGGAGTATCAGGCTGGATTATTAAAGAAAATGCTATGGAACTGAGTATACCGTTATATGACATAATGACCAAATCATTGGACACAGGGATAGTACCTACAGAATGGAAAAGAGCAAACATTATTCCTATATTTAAGGGAGGAAGCAGAGATAAACCACTGAACTATAGACCTGTATCACTATTGAGCATCCTCATGAAGATTCTGGAAGGATTAATAAGGGACAAATGGGTGAACTACCTGGAATCCAAAAGATTAATTACTGACCGACAATTTGGATTCAGAGGTGGCAGATCATGTGTAAGCAACTTGTTGAGTTTTTACTCTAGAGTAATAGACACAGTGGACAAGAGGGAAGGATGGGTAGACTGTGCCTACCTAGACTTTATAAAGGCATTTGACAAAGTTCCACACAAGAGATTGCTGTGGAAATTAAAACATGAGGGAAAAGTAGGAGACAAACTGCTGAAATGGATGGAGAGCTACCTTAGCAGAAGACAGATGAGAACAACAGTAAGGGGGAAATCGTCAAACTGGACTCAAATTACGAGTGGGGTACCACAAGGATCTGTTCTAGCCCCAATCATGTTTCTAATATTTGTAAATGACTTACCTGAGGGACTAACAAGCTACATGAGTATGTTTGCGGACGATGCTAAGCTGCTTAAAACGATCAGAACCCAGGAGGATTGCCTTGAGCTCCAAGCAGATTTGCAAAAGATCCATGAATGGAGCATCAAATGGAATATGGAGTTCAATGCAGGGAAATGTAAGACTCTAGAAATGGGTAAAAGCAAGTACAGACCTAGAAAAGATTATAAACTAGGAAACGAAGTGATTCCCAAAGCAGAAAAAGAAAAAGACTTGGGGATAGAATTTAGGGATAACATGTCTCCAGAAAGCCACGTAAATAAGATAGTGAGAGAATCACTAGCACTATTGGCAAATATCAGGATGTCTTTCAATTATCTTAATGAAAACACCATGAAACAAATAATAACGGCAATAATAAGACCCAGGATGGAATATGCATCTGTAGTGTGGTCCCCTCACTTGAAGAAACATATCCACAAAATTGAGAGGGTACAGAGAGCAGCTACGAGGATGATCCCAGGTTTGGAAAATTTGGAGTACCAAGAGAGGCTCGAGAGATTGAATCTACCTACACTGGAACAGAGAAGGAAACGAGGACAGCAAATTCAGATATAAATGTGTTAGAGGTATTGACAAAATCGATCAAGAAAACTTCATAGAGAGGGATGGAGGTGAGAGGACAAGAGGTCACAGCTACAAACTAAAAGTGCTAAATAGTAAATCTGATCTGAAAAGTAAAAGGTTTTCTACCAACTCGATTAGTGGGTGGAACAAATTGCCAGCCGAAGTAGTGTCTGCACCATCAGTGCATAGTTTCAAAGCACGGTATGACAAACATATCTTAGGAGGCGGGAATTAACGAGCATGCTCACTCCCGCAAATACAACTAGTGTAAGTACAACTAGTGTAAGTACATACACGATATAACTACACCCAATACGCCCCAAATAAACTTAGCCTCCTATGCAGATGACATAACACTCACATGCACACACCATGACCCAAAAAGAGCAACAGATCTCCTTCAACCCTATCTCAATACACTACATGGCTGGTGTACTACAAACAGACTTAATCTAGCCCCAGCCAAATCCACCGCAACCCTGCTCACAAGCTGGACAGGAGAACACGAATACATCCCTCAACTCACCATAAACACACCCCTAACACATACACACACACCCAAAATCCTAGGAGTAACATATGATACTCATATGACATTCAAACAGCACACCACAAACATTAAAAAGAAACTGACACCCAGACTTAACGCCCTCAGGTCACTTGCTCACACAAAATTTGGACACAACAAAGAAACTACCACCACAGTATATAAACAATACATAAGATCAGTGATGGAATACGCAAGCCCAGCCTGGGCTTCTAACCTAGCTGAAACACATAAGACCTTACAGACTATTCAAAACAAAGCCCTGAAGATCATTACAGGCTGCACAGCTACTGCACCCACAGATCACCTACATCAAGAAACCAAAATCCTCAAAGTCAAAGACCATCTGGACATGAGAGGCACTCAATTCCTGGCAGCAGCCTCCACGAACCAAGACCACCCACTAAACTACATGGCAACACACCCACAGACACCAAGAAATATCAAAACAACACCCAGCACACGGTATCACACACAATTATTGTCCTCTCTCCCTCCCTGCCCACCCCGAACCAACTTCCAGTAGCACATCCATACTCATATCTCTCACCGATCCATCCACTCACTCACAGACAACACGCAGCTGCATGCACGACCTCCCGAAATCCATCCTTCCGAATCCTCCCTTCCTCGCGAGGACAGAGTCCACCTGGCCAGGCTGAGATGTGGACACCATCCAGCTCTCCTGAGCTATCAGAAGAGACTGGATGACTCCGTTGTCGACGCCTGCCCGGGATGTAACACAGCACCCCATACCA
Source organism: Paralithodes platypus (assembly GCA_032716605.1). Taxonomy (NCBI): domain Eukaryota; kingdom Metazoa; phylum Arthropoda; class Malacostraca; order Decapoda; family Lithodidae; genus Paralithodes; species Paralithodes platypus. The sequence goes on along the minus strand of CM064532.1, from coordinate 512,810 downwards.
TTAAACACATCATAGAAGACTGCATTTCACACAACCACTTATGCCAACAACACAATCTACACTCAATGAGAGCTCTGTGGGAAAGCCCAATCGTGGCCATGGCCTTCCTCAGGGACTCGGGGCTGTTCGGCCAGGCAGCTTAGGGAACAACAACAACAACAACAACAACCCTTGTCTAGCGGGGTGTTTTGGGCTATTTTGGGCATATTCAGGCCCTCCTGAATGATCAATCAAGTATCTGCATGAACAAAAAAATATATAGCAAAAAACTAGGCGCTAAAAGCTTCAAAATGAGACCAGAACGAGCTACGTAGCACTCGTGGTTCTCATACAGTGATACCAGTAACATGGGAGTTTAGCGTATTTCGGCATATTTTTCCCAGCTATGCTCACTACTGGCTACAGTGCCGGCCTCTTGAGAACACAGGGAACATGAGTTAATGGGCGGCGGTAAGCCCTGGGAGTCGGCTGTCTGGCTCGCTGCGCTCCCGGGCATTTGCACTCTATTTTAACCCTTTAAAAGCCTTAATAATGCTCCTAACTTGCTGCAAATTGGTGCACGACTTAAGCCGAGCGCCGCTCTTTAAGGGTTAACCAGACCACTGAGCTCTACAAAAGAACTCTCATAGGGCTGGCCCGAAGGATTCGATCAAGATATACAGTACTGTATAACTAAACGAGTCAAGATAGAGAGGGAAGGGCAGTAGGGGAACAAATCGAGGAAGGTGAAGACACGCAGACATTTCTTGCCATTTCACCAGTTCAGCCGGACCACATGAGCTCTTATAGGGCAGGGCCGAAGGATGAGGCAAGAACTGGTAAACCGCAACACCAACCAAGAAGTGATCAGGGAAAAGAATGAAAGATCAGGTCGAAGGTAGAAAAAATCACATCGAGAAGCAAAAAATACATTTGTCCGTATCCTGTGCGGTTTTGGATCATCGGACTTACGTTGTTTCTCTTTAGGTTTAGTCATAATTGGTGATTAGGCTGGCAAATGGGCATCACCCCCGCAGAACTCCGGCTCCAGTCTACCCCGGGGATCATTCCCAGCACCTTCCCCCTAGAGATTACAAGGGGGTAGGATCCAGTGGCCTCGGTGCGCCCCACCAGAACCATCCGCAGGGACGCACCCTGTGCGCGTACACGGCACTACGACTGGTCTGGTATTTTCACCCAATGACAGGGCAGCCCCCTAAAGCGCTACCACCAGGTTTGGGCCCATATTATTAGAAATTATTCATAGATTAAAACAAGACCAAATAAGACATAGTTATATTTATGTACAGTATAAGGGAGAGAGATGCATTAGATAGATAGACAGACAGACATTTGATTGATGAATAATATTTTAATCATTAATATATACCTAGGCTTGGGACGCCACCCGTGTATGATCCCGACTTTTTCCGTGTTGTGGCCGACTTTGGAACTTTTGGGGTTATCCGTGTATAAAAAACGTGTGTATATCGAGACCTGACTGTACAGTACAGTACTTTAGATGTTCTTTACTTTCTTTTCAGATTTGTTATAACATGGAGGAATTTCTGATAGCAGACACTCTCTGCATTAAAGTTTGTGACTCAGGTAAGGGATGTCATCACATCTATTTTGTCCTTAACCCACTGAGCCCCAGCGACGCAACGTTTGCGTCCGCAATGTATGTAACGCTAAACCCCAGCGACTCAAACGTTGCGTCCATGTTACTCCGGTCCCAATTACTCCGGTCCTATGGCACCTAGAGGTCTCAGATTTGTATGGGAACTGTGTAAGTATCCCATGCAACCATGCCGATTGGTGATGGGCTGGTCTATCAGAATGAGAGTTGAGCGTTCTCTGCCATACCCATAGCTTACTCTGACTGTTCCTTTTACTTATATATTTTCTAGATCTCAAGTGACGGCGTCTTTTCCGTGGATTGACCTCCCTACTGCCAACCCTGGCAGATTGGGAGCCAAAGCGTCACATTTTTCCTTTGCCCCTCAACTTTCCCTTTATAATTGCTGAGGGGCACAGGGCCTTGGGTGGGGCTTTTGTTTCCCGGGCGTTTTTGCACCCTCCTCAGCTCCCCGCCTTTGAGTGGCTTCGGTCACCTGGGCATTATTAATGGTAAGCTGGGAGGGTTCTGTGGGGGCGCTCGGTTATGGCCTTGGCCTTGCTCGGGACCTTGAGGCTGCTCGGCCAGACAGCCTGAGGAACAGCAACAACAACAACAACCATGCCGATGGTTGAAAACTCTCAAAGTCCAACCGCGTGCACGTGAGCGCGCAAAAACCAGTATTTTGGGTGTACAGTATTTGCCTTCAATTTTTGACTCTTGTAAAATCGACTTTCGGGGGCTCCGTAGGACCAATTTTTGACCTTTTTGATAGTTTTTTTTTTGGTGGTTTTTCCTTCATTCCTAACCATTCGCTATTGTTTCTGGATTTTTTTTTTTTTCAAATCCTGCTGGTCCCTGGTGGTACATTTATTATAAACTGGCTGGGGCTCAGTGGGTTAACCCATCTGGCCTGGCTGGACTCCATGGAGTTCATATCGAGTTTGCCCCGTACCGCCCGGCTGGCCTACATAGCTCCATCGCAATATTTCATGGCTTAAAACCGCACTAGAGAAAGTTTTGTTGTCTTAGCGGATGGTCCGTATAACCAACAAGAACAAAAACACATGTACTTTACCAGTCAGTCAGCTGAGTCTTGCTTGCTTGTGTTGATTTTCTGTAGTCCCAAACTATGCACGAAAGCAGTCGATAGTGACTTAGGAATGGTTACAATGATGAAATATATCAGTAATCGATAATCAATATAATCAATAATCAATTGTTGAACGACTGTAAATAGACCGTAACTTTGGCCGCCGATACTGCATCGCCGCATTCAGACAATTCTCAGTAACATGACAAAACACTCAGATATATTTTCCACAATAACCGCTTAATGTACAGTGTTCTAAACTTCACCCATCGCAAGATAACAACAAGTACTGCCTCTGGTATGTAAATAACCTAGGTTAGGCGATTTACAGTATTTGCAGAGATATGCGTATCCGAAAATGACGAAACTCGAGCATTCACACCAATCCAGGCTCGCGGCGGCCATAATTGACCGACTTAATTTCACAAAAATACTGAACCACTTGGTCTAGAGAGTTCTAGTCTTCACCTATCGCAAGATAACAGCGAGTACTGCCTCTGGATATACTGTACAGTATATATAACAAGGAAGATAACAGCGAGTACTGCCTCTGGATATACTGTACAGTATATATAACAAGGAAGAGCAGTGGATGTTTGTGTATCGCTGATAAGGGAGGGAAATTAGTGGAAGCTACTTGTACTGCTGTTTGCTGATGATACAGTTCTGATGAGCGATAATGAATGGGAGTGCAGGGTCTGGTAAATATGTTTGGAACAGTGTGCGAAAAACGGAATCTGAAGGTAAATGCAGGGAAGAGCAAGGTTATGGTCTTCGAAAGGGATGAAACCACAGAGTGTGAGGTGAAGTTGAACGGTCATGCTATAGAGATTGTCAGCTCATTTAAGTACAGTAGGGTCTCACATAGAACGAGAAATTGGTCGATAAACGAGGCCGTTCTATGTGATTTCGTTCTATGTGATCGCGGCATTTTGATGGCCCAATATGGTCAATGTTCACTGTAAGCGTAAATTTCCGTCAGGAGCGTACGATATTTCGTACGTTTTGTACGATATTTCGGCGCTCTATATGAGAACTCCTCGGATTTGCCCTACTTTGATGGCGAAATCGTTCTATATGATCACATTCATTCCTAACGAAAATTTTGGAACAATATTTTAGGTCGGCGTTCTATAAGGCGACTCATTCTATGCGAACACGTTCTATGTGAGCCCCTACTGTATCTGGGCAGTGTGTTGAGTAAAGATGGGACTATGGATGAAGAAGTGCGGGAGAGGGTTCAACAGGGGAAGAGGGTTGTAGGAATGCTGAAAGCAGTAACAAGAAATAGGGTGGTCAGTATGGAAGTGAAAAAGTCCTTGCATGACAGTGTGGTAATCCCGACACTGACTTACGGAAGCGAAGCATGGACGTTGGTAGAGAGACTCAGACCAAGAGTGAGAGGGGTGGAAATGAGTTACCTGAGAAGTGCGTGCGGAGTTGCATGGAGGGATAGACAGACGAATGAGGAAGTAAGAAGGAGATGTGGTGTGGAGGTAGATGTGCTGAAAGTGTGAAAAGGAACACCTTGAGATGGTTCGGCCATATGGAACGTATGGGAAGCGAAAGAATGACTAAGAGGGTGTACGAGAGCGAGGTGGAAGAACAGAGAGGGAGAGGTAAACTGAAAGAGAGCTGGAGAGAGTGAAGAAGTTTGAAACGGTTTAAGTCATAGAATGAGGGAAAGACAGATTGGGGGAGAGAGTTCCAGAGCTTACTTGTTGAGTAGAAGAAACACATACAGTACTGTAATGACATTTTTTAGACCATACAGGGTGAATGAGAGAATGACTGAAAGGGTGTATGAGAGTGAAGTGGAAGGATAAAGAGGGAGTGGCAGACTGACAGTAAGGTGGAGGAAAGGAGCTGAGAGGTATATGAGTGACAATGATGTTGGGTATAAGGACGGCCATTGGCCGATACATACCGGTAACAGAGGTGCATGGAGGCGATTCACTTGTGTCCCTCCCCCCTCCCCCTCCAGGGATCAAGTTATCTGGCAATAGATAGATAGCTGTCAATATATATAAGTTATATAACTGTATATATATATATATATATATATATATATATATATATATATATATATTACAGTATATATATATATTAATGTTCATTTGTAATATCTTGTACTTTCATCTCCTGCTTAGGGTTAAATAAAATGTCCTAATATTCAAATAGTGGTACACACTCACTCACCGTACTCTCTGTTCCTCAGGTTCCCGTCTGAAGGTGAAGAACGTACAAGAAAAGGACTTATTGATCGCCACCTTCCAGCACTCAGAGGTCTGCTGTTGTCCAGAAAATCCAGAGGCCCCGCGATACAAGATTACCGACACCCAGAACACATTGCTGTGGACGGTAAAACTATACAGTATATTCATATTATCACCATCCCGCCATTTAACTTAAAAATTATCCTAATTAATGAAATCAATGAAACTAATGAATACATGTGGTAATCCAAGGATTCCAACGTAGGATATTCACACCAAAATTCTGCGTTATCAAGATATTTTGCCTCATTATTTTAACAATTATAAGACATTGCGCCTCATTAATTTAGTGATTAATAAGGCGTTTCGCCCCATGTAATTTTCTGTCTGGCGAGCGAGAGCGACTCTGCAATTTAGCACGAACCGGCTTTTTGGCCGGTACATTTTTCTATTGAAAAATGTACAAATTTAAGTTGGAGGGGAAGCCTGGGTTTTTTTTTTTTTTTTTGCCCTGCTTGCATTGGGTTTTCGGATTTATTTATTTATTTATTTATTTATTTATTTATTTATTTATTTATTTATTTATTTATTTATTTATTTATTTATTTATTTATTTACTTATTTACTTATTTATTATTTTTGTTTTTTAAGAGAAGGGGGTTAAACTAAAAAAATAATTGTTACCGATACAAGATTAATGACACTCAGAACATACTGCTACATACATACAAGTTTTAAAGACCGCTTCATCCACAGAGAGTGTGGTTTTAGTCTCTGTATAGTACAGTACAATAAAGACTTGCCACAACAGAGCCCCATCATGTCATCACAGTGGACAGTAAGACATAATGTATTACAAATCACCAATTTGTGTGCGGTTCTCCAGGTTTATTTGGTGTCAGCAACTCTGATGAAATTAGGGCCCACTTATATGACAATAGTTCCACTTGATTGACTTATGCGACCGTGATTATTTAAACCTTTGTTAAGAATAAACAATTACTACAAGACGAGATATTGGACACGGTTGCAAGAGCCAATTAGTTGGAATTATTGACTCCTAGGTAGGTCGTTATTTTCTCAAGAGTTGCTGGAGCCGAGTACGGTACAGTATAGTATAAGAATAATAATACAAAATGATTTGTTAACAGCCTACTGGATAAAATCCCTTATAAGGCTGGATTCTCCAGGTACGGTACATACATGTGGTGTTCCAGTGGACCATGGAAAACAACATGCAGTTAATAAAGAAAAGTTTCAATTAATATGATTTGGAGAGGATAATGTCATTACAGTACAGTATAGGGAACACAAATTACATACCGGTAAAGTTATCCAACCACATAATAGAACGTGAAGGTAGTGTAAAGGACCTTGGAGTGTTAATGTCTGAAAATATGGGATTCAAAGAACATGACCAAGTCAAAGTTGGAGCAGCTAACAGGTTGGATTCTACCGTCATTTAGAACACATGGTGAATTGCCTTTGAATACGTTCTTCAGCAGCTCCCCCCACATTCATGGACCAATTCAGAAAATTATGATGTTACAGTGAGGTCCCCACTTGGATCTTCTGATCACTGTCTGATACAGGCCACCTGTCTATCACCTACCACACCTTCCCACTCTGAACCTGTTTTGGTGACTAAATGGCATTACGATAGGGCAGACTGGGAGGGTCTTCAAGGTTTCTTTATTGATATTCCCTGGACCTCTTTCTTTTCTAATGATGCACACTCCACCTTGAGCCACATACAAGATTTTGTAAAAATTGGAATGGAAACTTTTATTCCTCATCAAAAGTACAGTAAAAGATCTAATTCACCTAAATGGTTTGACCATAATTGTGCTAGAGTAACTGAACAAAAAGCAATAGCCTACAATGCATACACAAGATCAAAAACACATGAAGCCTTTAATTACTTTAGAAACATCAGAAATCATGCCAAAACTGTATTAAACCTAACTAAATCAAACTTTCTCCATAAGCAGGCAAATAAACTTCTAAATAATCCAAATGATAACAAAATATTTTGGTCTACTCTTAACTCATTCAAATCCAACTTCACTACTGCTTCATCCATTCCACCATTAAAATCTCCGACTGGCAATCTTGTAAGTGACCCACGAGGTAAAGCTAACCTTCTTGCAGATATTTTCTCCACCAACTCAACCTTAGATGAAATAAATCAAGATGTCCCTGTACTTAATTTTAATTCACCTGAAATTCCCTCACTTAAGATCCACACCAGACATGTCAAAACTATTTTGCAGAATCTCTCAGTAGATAAGGCTCCTGGTCCAGATGAAATTCCTCCAATAGTACTTAAGAATTGCTCCTTGGTGCTCGCTCCTGTATTGGCAAAAAATTTCCGTCTGTGTACTCATACCTCATGCTTCCCAGTACCCTGGAAAGAAGCAAACATCCATCCAGTTCCTAAAAAAGGTGCCTCTTCAGATCCATCAAACTACAGACCAATAGCTATAACTTCCACTCTTGGTAAAGTTTTTGAAATTCTATTAAATAATCACATAATTAAGCATCTGGAGAATAATAAATTAATCAGTGATAGGCAATATGGTTTTAGACGATGTCGATCAACTGCAGACATTCTTTGCCTTCTTACGCATCAAATCAACCAAGCTACAGACCAACATGGTGAAACACATACAATAGCACTGGATATATCAAAGGCATTTGATAGAGTCTGGCATCAATCCTTATTGTCGAAGATGTCACACTACGGCCTTGCATCATTAGTTCCACTAATTTCTTCTTATCTTCATAACAGAAAAATACGTGTAATGGTAGATGGCCTTTATTCTCAATTTCACTCAATAAATGCTGGTGTTCCCCAGGGATCAGTTTTGGCCCCAACTCTGTTCCTCATTCATATCAATGATCTCATATCTACCACTCATAATCCAATACATTCCTACGCAGATGACTCAACACTCCACAGTTCCTTCACATTTACCAATTCTTTCACCCAACCCGATCTTATAAATTCAAAAATAAACACTGCAATTTCTCTGAACCAGGACCTTTCTAGAATTAATGAATGGGGACAAGAGAATCTAGTTTCCTTTAATGCACAGAAAACCAAGTACATTCAATTTTCTAACCGACAGAATCTCACTGACTCCCATATATTTTTTAATGATGTAAATATTCCCACTTCCCCTAGTATTGACATTCTCGGTGTAACATTAACTACTAACTTGAGCTGGACACATTATGTTAGAAGCATTGCTAAGAATGCCTCTAAAAAACTGGGACTCCTGTACAGAGTTCGAGAATTCTTCACTGACGAGCAGTTGGCCGTAATATATAAAAGTCATGTGCGCTCTCAGATGGATTACTGTTCACCGCTGTGGGGTGGAAGTGGAGTGGTTGCATTGAGGCAGTTGGACAAAATTCAAAATAAAGCTATTAGATTAATCAATAACCCTGCAATCACACAGGACCTTCCTACATTAGCCATACGAAGAAACGTTGCATCCCTTGCATTATTCTACAGATATTTTCACAGCAATTGTTCCGAGGAACTTGCTTCAATTGTGCCGCCTCTCCACATCTTTCCCCGTAGAACTAGGGCAGCTGAGAGCGCCCATGAATTTACACTTTCTCCTCCACAATGCAGAACTTCTGCTTATCAGAATTCATTTATCCCCAGAGCTGCTACTATTTGGAATTCACTTCCCTCGAATTGCTTTCCACAAACTTACAATCAACAAATGTTTAAATCCAGTTGTTACAAACATTTTATGAATGGAGGATGCCTTTAGGCACATGGACCTTTTTGTTTTATCTGTGTTTTTCCTTCCTCCGTTCATTGTCTCTTAAAAAAAAAAAAACAAAAAAAAACTTACATCTTTTCACCCAACTTAGTTCATCCATCCTCTCCATATGCCCAAACCATCCAAGCTTAGTAGTACACATCTCATCACTGAAAATCTTGATTCTTTCCTTAACCCGGGAACTGCTGGGAGACTCTTAAGAGTTCCCCTGGCGGACTGCTGGGAGACTCTTAAGAGTGAGTGAAAAAAAAATCAACTTTTGACATCGAAAAAAAAATATTTTGTTTATTTTTATTTTTTTATTTTTTTATTTTTTTTTGGCCCCTGGGCCATGCAAAATCTCAGTCCTCTACCTCCCCTCCTTCCCCACTTTCCTCCTCTCCTTCAGTTATCACCTATTTTCCCTGTTATTCCCTTATTCTGAGGTATATTTTCGTGCTAACATTAGCGAGTTGCAAGCAGGGTGTTGTCATCACTGATGGCAAGCGAGTGCAAGAGAGAGAGAGAGAGTATCGATCGACTGTGTCTCAGTGGCCTTGGGGGAAATTGGCGGGAAAGCAGCTTGCCTCACCCATACATTATACAACTCGCGGGCTATATCTCCGATTTTGACCATCCAAACGCTGTTTTCACTCGTTTTATTGTTGTTTCAGGTTAATACCTTTATAATCAACCCATAATAGGCGCATATGGATAAGTATTAATGCTATTAATGGTACAATGAATATTTTAGTGACGGAAACACCTCAAATACGTCAGCACAGGGGGACGTTTCCAATTACCCCCATGCGCACTTGATAGGTTAAACTTCCTTAAGATTGCTTTAAATTTTGCGTGTCCAGACATTTTGACTCCAACGTCCCTTGAATTTGGCTCTGTGACTCTTTTAATTTTGGGGAAGACACTCATTACAGGCAACCTGCTTTTTGTCTCCTCCATAAACATCGAAAAAATACTCTCTTTCCTCTGATTCCAGCCTAGCTCCTATACCCATTGATCCCGCCCTACATTCTCTAATCACTCCATCCATGTATATACAGTATTGAACAACCAAGGTGACATGACACATCCCTGTGTTACTCCTACATTGACCTCAAAACTTTCACTTAACTTATCTCTTACCTTCACATTTGCTTTCATTTGTTTAATTTAATTTGGGGTGTTATTGGTGTTCAGAACGATGTTAAGAATAATATTGTATCGAACAATTAATGTCTTTACCCATTTTTGGGTACAAATAACTATCAATCAATTATTATTACAGGTATTTTTATTATTATTATTATTAAATATTATTATTATTGTTATCATTATTATTATTGTTTTTGTTATTGTTATAATTGTTTTTGTTATTGTTATTGTTACAGGTGGAAGGAGACCCACCAGACAACACCTGTGGCTGTGCTGGGGGAGTCGTAAGTGTTTTCAACATTTTTATATATTTTTAATTTTTGTATCTACAAAAGCAAATCACAAACAATCATTTTGATAATTGACCATTATTGTTAGCCATAATGCGGTTCTACTATATTCATAAATGCATAAAATCCAATTCAGCCTACTTTTTATCCATCAGCAACCTACAGTATAATTGCATTTCTGTTTAACGGTAATAGCTATGTTTACGGCTCCAATTTCTATATAGCCTGAAATGAGAAAGTGGTCAATTGAACTGTTTGTATAGTTACTTACATACATATACTTTCAATAGTGAAGGATGTATAAGAAGTACAGTACAGTTTCAAACTAACAAATGGCTAGCTAATATTTCTGATTACAGTGGCTATTCTGTAAAGCTCAAATACAGGAATATGTATCAGGGTGAGGGATTCAAGAAGGAAGTGGAAGTAAAAGTGAGTGGGATTAGGGGAGGAAGTACAAAGGAAAACAAGCAACAACAGATCTACTGATCCTTATGAAGCTGCTTGTAACTAATCTACCTAATCTATGGTATGTGAAATTATGACAGACTAGCATAGTGTGAAAAGTTTCCTATGCAGCAATAATCATGATGAGTGAGATTAGGGAGGGAGAGAGAAATGAGTATTTAGGAAGTGAATGAGGGAATACAGTAATAAAGGGATTTGGGGAATGACACAGGAGGAATAAGAGGGATTGGGAAGGAAAGAGAGACTAATACATACATGCAGGGGAGGTGTAGCAGAGTGGTCTTGCCACTGGACTGGTAATCCAATGGACCCAGGTTCGAATCCCAATATGTCACTGGGAAGATATTATTGGGATGGAATTTATGCTGTACCTAGTATCAGTGCATTACCACAGCACACCGAAATGCCAAAACAAAACACCCGCATTGTTCCCTGATTAAATAGCACTGTATGAATATTCCCATATTCAAAATATGCTACAGGGGTGCAATGCCTAGTTAGTTAATTGCTCAATAGGTGGCGTTCTGAGAGTGAGGGTCCGAGCCTGAGGGATGAGACTGTGAAGCGCAGAGGCGAAGCAGCTTCAGAGATGGAGTTGGGTTCGAGCCGTGAATAGGTGCTTCGCATGTCTCACTCCCTAGACTGGAACAAGACCTCACGGGCCTCACCGTGTTCAGCGGTAGAGTGTAAAGGCTATCAGCCTATGCCCGAGAGGGAGTAGTTGGAATATACTGTAGAAAACAAAAAAATGCACATGGAGGCACTGTCTAGAGTTTTGAGAGGCGGACTCCCGTTGGAACTGTTTTATGCAGACGATTTAGTCCTAATAGCTGACAGTATGCAAGATGCCGAGGCCAAATTCAGAGAGTGGAGAGAGGGCATGGCGAGCAAGGGTTTAACCCTTCTGGCCCGGGTGTCATTTTAATATGACACCACGAAATAATGGCAGGTGCCCGGGTGTCCTTTCAGGAGATAGTAAGCTTTCAAGCCTATTCAGCTTGGTCTGAACGCCGTGCGTCCGACGCATGTAAACAAAGCCGATCGTTGCGTCACCGCACCTCCGAAAACAAGAAGGAGAAGACTCTTTTGTTATTGTATGTCTGTATGTCGTTGCTTCAGTAGTGAAAAGATCGTCATATTGCTAACATCGCCTGAAAATGCTCTCCACTAAAATCGTCATCACAACTGAACCAGTTGACTTAGAGAGCTCTACTCAACGCCAGTCTACAGATTGGAAACCGCACTACATTTATAGATGCGTGGTAAATTTCTAGCAGTTAAAATTAACCAAAATACGGTAGCCTAGGCCTAGACGTTTTTCGGCCAGATCGCCCGGATACGTCGCACTGTCATTAGGAGAGCTAGCCCGGGCCAGGAGGGTTAATAGTCAATATTAACAAAACCAAGGTTATGCATTATAGATTGAGACGAGGCAATGTGGAAAAGAGCGGTGCATACCCATGTGCAGTGTGTGGAAAGGGAGTGGGCTTTAACTCAATTCAATGTAGCATCTGTCGATGTTCGGTACACCATGGGAGTAAGCGCTGTAGTAGAATAAAGGGGCCCCTGCTGAAGGATAAGTCAGAAATAGAGAAATTTGAGTGCGTAGTGTGCAAAGGCGAGCTTGTGTTAAGTGATGATCCTGTGGCTGTGAATTTTGGAAAGAGTCATTGGAGCTGGTGAACAAGTTTTGTTACCTAGGAGATACTATCTCTGCCGGTGGTGGGGCCGAGGCTGCCACTGTTGCTAGAATTAGGTGTGGCTGGGGGTAGTTCAGAGAATTCAATGATCTCATATCTACCACTCATAATCCAATACATTCCTATGCAGATGACTCAACACTCCACAGTTCCTTCACATTTACCAATTCTTTCACCCAACCCGATCTTATAAATTCAAAAATAAACACTGCAATTTCTCTGAACCAGGACCTTTCTAGAATTAATGAATGGGGACAAAAGAATATAGTTTCCTTTAATGCACAGAAAACCAAGTATTGTACATTCAATTTTCTAACCGACAGAATCTCACTGACTCCCATATATTTTTTAATGATGTAAATATTCCCACTTCCCCTAGTAATTTTGACATTCTCGGTGTAACATTAACTACAGTACTAACTTGTGCTGGACACATTATGTTAGAAGCATTGCTAAGAATGCCTCTAAAAAACTGGGAATCCTGTACAGAGTTCGAGAATTCTTCACTGACGAGCAGTTGGCCGTAATATATAAAAGTCATGTGCGTTCTCAGATGGATTACTGTTCACCTCTGTGGGGTGGAAGTGGAGTGGTTGCATTGAGGCAGTTGGACAAAATTCAAAATAAAGCTATTAGATTAATCAATAACCCTGCAATCACACAGAACCTTCCTACATTATCCATACGAAGAAACGTTGCATCCCTTGCATTATTCTACAGATATTTTCACAGCAATTGTTCCGAGGAACTTGCTTCAATTGTGCCGCCTCTCCACATCTTTCCCCGTAGAACTAGGGCAGCTGAGAGCGCCCATGAATTTACACTTTCTCCTCCACAATGCAGAACTTCTGCTTATCAGAATTCATTTATCCCCAGAGCTACTACTCTTTGGAATTCACTTCCCTCGAATTGCTTTCCACAAACTTACAATCTACAAATGTTTAAATCCAGTTGTTACAAACATTTTATGAATGGAGGATGCCTTTAGGCACATGGACCTTTTTGTTTTATCTGTGTTTTTCCTTCTTCCGTTCATTGTCTCAAAAAAAAATTAAAAAAATTTGTTATGCCAATCCTGACCATGAAAAGAATGCCTCTCCCCCTGAAGTGAAAGGTGTATGCCTCATGTGTTAGAAGTGCAATGACGTATGCCTCAGAAACATGGGCCGTTAAAGTAGAGGATGTCAACAGAATGAAGCGTAATGAGATGAGAATGGTGAGATGGATGTGTGGGGCCAGGCTACAGGATAGAATAACAAATGTTGAGCTGAGGAGACGTTTAGGTATAAAGAGTATTAGCGAGGTGATGCGTACAAGTTGACTGGGATGGTATGGACATGTGGAGAGAATGGATGAACAAAATTGGGTAAAAAATTGCAGGTCTGTGATTGCGGAGGGAGCTGCACCAAGGGGTGGACCGAGGAAGACCTGGGATCGGACTATACGCACCGATCTCAAATCCAAGAACTTGACAAGTGAAGCAGCCCTTAACGCCTGGAACGCCGCCATTAGGACAAGAGACTGAAACTGCACTTATGTGTGGAACACTCAGTCTTAAAATGTTATGTACTGTATGTATGTATGTATGCAGTACAATGCTTTAAAGCCGTTTTCCATTACATACATTGTAACAGGTCAGACGTGGTTGCCTTTCCACGTTTGAAATATAATACAATTAAGTCCCGTCACAGCACCACCCTATCATGTCATCACTGTGGCTGTAGATAAGTACAGTATACAGCTTCTTGCTTCTTAAACTTTATTGAAAAGCAATGATGGCAGTATCTGAAACAAAGAGAATACAAAATTAGATTGTGTACAGATGTAGAATATAAGATTACATTGTATATAGAAGGCAGGGTTTGTGTGATAAATGATATTCCTATATGCCCACCCCAAGCCATTGGAAGGGAGTGACAAAGGCTGATACATGACAGAACTGCCTGTAGGTTCAATCACATAACGGTCATTTGTCTATAAAGTCCCCGATCCCCAACCAAGCTGGCGGCGCAGTCCTCCTAGTTGAGCGACGTGTGATTGGGCCTGGTGACTGGTTAGTGGAGGTTGTTGTTGTTGTTGTTGTTCCCCAAGCTGCCTGGCCGAACAGCCCCAAGGCCCCGAGCAAGGCCAAGGCCATAACCGAGCGCCCCCACAGAACCCTCCCCGCCGACCACAATAAAGCCTGGGTGACCGAAGCCACTCCATGGCGGGGAGCTTGAGGAGGGTGCGGAAACGCCCGGGAAACCAAAGCCCCACCCAGGGCCCTGTGCCCCTCAGCAATTATGAAGAGAAAGTTGAGGGGCAAGGGAAATATGTGACGCTTTGGCTTCCAATCTTGGTAGATTGGGAGGTCAATCCACGTTAGAGACGCCGTCACTTGAGATCTAGAAAATATATAAGTAAAAGGAACAGTCAGAGTAAGCTATGGGTATGGCAGAGATTGCTCAGTTCTCACTCTGATAGACCAGCCCATCACCACATGACTAGAACCCAATCCTCTCAACATCAGCTAGGAAAGGCCCTAGAAAGCCGCCTTTGGCGGGGGGATAGCTCCCCTATTTCAACCCTTTTCGGGGTTGGGCACCCGCCAGGTTAGTGGAGGTTGAAGGGAGTGCCGTGGTCGTGGTGGGCCGCTCCCTGAGGCCAGGGGCATGAGGGCACGTAGCGCTCGAGGGATGGGGTTGGTGGTTGGTGGGCTTTGGGAAGGCCGTGGTTTCTGAGGAGTTGGTGCCAGGTTGGGGGTAAGCAGTGTTACTGGGTTAGGTGAGTCATTCTGGTCAGCAGGACAGTCGGTTTGGGGTGGCCGAGGTGTGGTAGGCGGTGGCGGGTCATTGACGTGCGACTCTGGTTTGACTGTCAGTGTAGTTGCAGTTGGTATGACTACCGGTGGAATGGGGAGTGCCGGGTGGCCAGGTGCCATAGTTAAAGGTGCGCGGAGTATGATTGGTAAGTATTTGCGCAGGAATTTCCTGTTACGCAATGTGACACGTCCTGAGCCGTCCACTCTCACCACATATTGGTCGAACTGGCACACCTCAATCACAATGCCAGTCTTGTCCCACTTTGTGGGGTGGGGGCCCGTCTGATTCTGGATGCAGACGCAGTCCCCTACGACGAGTGGAGGAAGGTTGCGGGTGTGCTCGGAAAGGCGTTCAGCAGCACGCATGTGACGGTTACACAGTGCCTCCTCCCTAGAGAGATGGGTCTCCCGCCATGTGCATTTCTGTGGTGTCTTGTGTGGTGGCTGGCTGCGTGGGAGATTCCTTCGTTATTTTGTGCTTGTGTTCGTGTTTCTTAGTGCGTGAGGCGGTGGGAATATTCGTGTGGAGGCGCCGAGGGAGGAGGGGACAGAAGGCGAAGACGTAGGATCCAGATATTCTTTTTTTCCTCCACCATACAATGAAGGCCCACTTACCCCCTTGGGGTAAGAGAGTGGGATATAGGGTGTGAGTGGGAGGGTACGTAAAATGGACTGGCATTTGAGGAGGAACAGGAACGAGAGAGCTAACCTTTCAGAAATATCTATGCCCCATAAATTGGTCTTTTCTCTCACATAAGCATTACACTATTCATAGTGCAGTTGGGAGCAGTACATGTTTAGATTGATATCCAGTATTCCATAAATAGATTTTAATCGTGGTTATGTGCTGAACCTTTAACTGTTTTGATGGTGTAACGGTTAGAGCGTGTAAGTTCTATTTGTGGTGTCCAGGGTTTAAATCCTGGGAGGATCACATACTTTCATTAATTTTATTTGGGGTTTATTAGTGTTAAGAATTATGTTACTTACGGTAATATGACATTGAGTATGGACCAAGCTTGTACTGTAATGAAATATAGATAGTAGCCTACAGGGATCCCCTAAAGTACACGGTCCTAAACTACAAAAATATAAAGTACTGTACACTGAGGATATAAATCATAATACAGTCGACCCTCGCATGGGCGGACCCCAGTTGACCGGACTTCGGTTTGTGCGGACCCAACAGCCGATGCGGACAAGTCCCCAAAAGTCCGGACAAATCGGGCAAAAGACCGTTAATTTAAAAGTTATCCGGTATTTGGCGGGTCGGGCGGTGACACGGGCAGGCAATTTCCCGCCGAAATCGTGGAAATACGATAATGTAATCATAAGTACTATATATATGTTATATACTTACCTTAATTTTTTATAATATTTCATAATAAACTTATATAAAACGAGTTATAAGTTCAAATGAAACATCAGTGTACCGGTACCATTACCGAAACACGTGTGTGTTATTGTTATGTCAGTTTGTGTGTGTTTGTGTGTTCTTGTTCTTGTGTGGCTATGTCGGCCGTATCAGTAGGGAGTCTAAACCCCGAGTTATTTCTGTATGCAACAAAATGTTATTAGAATTACATAATTACTGTATACAGTTTAGGTTAGTACAGGTTAAAAATCATCGTATTTTTACTCTATTTCCAATGTCCGGACTTTTTCAATGTGCGGACAAGGGTCCCCCCCTATTAGTCCGCACATTCGAGGGTTGACTGTAGAATGTAGTACAGTACAGTACTAGTATTCTATTCATAAGCTATTTTGGCCATTGTAAGCTATTTAGGCCTTTCTATTTGTTAATATCTTAGAGCTATTTTTATTTGTATTATTATTATATCTTCAGGTACATATGATAGCAAGGCCGGTTCTTAGAGATCTGTGCCTTATTTAATGTGCCTTCCATTAACTTAAAACATTAGGCTATTCAGTGTGCATGAGTACATGATTAGATTTATATCCAGTATTCGATAAATGTATATAAAATCAAGGTCATGCACTTCATCTTTAACTGTCTTGTATGGGGTAGCCCAGGTTCGAATCCCGGATGGAGCACATGCTTTCATTTATTTCATTGGGTGGTGTTTTGTGTTCTGAGTTAAATTAATTAATTAGATTATTAGTATTAGTAGTAGTAGTAGTAGTAGTAGTAGTAGTAGTAGTAGTAGTACTGTAGTATTTCTATTTGTTATTATTAGGCATATTATTGAAGAAACGCATCAACTCCTTTGGTAATAAATGTCTTTGCAGGATCATGGGCTATCGCTGGTATAATTATATCTCAAACCAGTGACTACTCCGTGAAACTGATACAAGATACAGTATATTAGTCCGTGAACGCCAAGTTTGGCTATATGGGCTTATGGTTCGCCTCCCTGAAGCAGACCCTGCTTCTTCTTCTTTTTTATTTTTTTTTCTATATTTCAACTACAATACTATCTCTCAGGCATTTGCTGAGAGCCTGTACATTCATCCGTTATAGATTGAACGGTGAAACCCGTGAGGTCTCGTTCCAGTATACCCCCCAGGGGGTAAGGGCTGCCTTCATCTAATGGTGGAGGAAAAAAAGAATATGCCTCACGCATCCTACTGCGTGTCGTACAAGGCGACTAATAGGGGGGATGGCGATAGACTTGTGGACCAACAGCCATTACTAGACAATAAAGTCTTTATCTTAGCACTGTCTTGTTATGGCACTGTCGAGGCTGGTGGGCTGCGGATAGGTGCCACAGGGGACTGAGTCTTACCTGGGCGCCGTTTGGCACCACACCTGTGTCGGCAACAGTGTTTGCATGTTGGAGCAGTGTTGGGGCAGGACCCTTTTGTTATCACCTTCAGTTATAGGTGATAACTGAAGGAGGGGAGGAATGTGGGGAAGGAGGGGAGGTGGAGGAGTGATATTTAGCATGGCCCAGGGGCAAAAAAAAAAATAAAAAAATAAAAAAATAAAAACAAAAAAAATCTATTTTTTTGGGTGTTTTAAATGGATTTTTTTTCCCCCTTACTCTTAAGAGTCTTCCCGCAGTCCGCCGGGGGAACTCTTAAGAGTCTCCCTGCAGTTCCCGGGTTAAGGCTGGTGTGGTTGCAGATACTGCAGGTGCAAGTGCTGCAGGGGGACTCTTTTGAGTCTTGCTGAGGCACAGTTAGCACTATACCAACATCAGCCACAGTGATGACTTGATGGGGCAGTGCTGGGGCAGGACTTTATTGTACTACAGTACACTCCAACTACTGAAAGGCAACCCCATCTGAGCCGTTACAATGCATGTAATGGAAAAATGACGTTAAACCAATGTATGTGTGTATGTATAGGGAGTGAGACACCGAGCTCATGGTTGAGGCAAGTTAACCAATCTTGCGATAGAATACTTGATATGAGCCGGGCAGATGCCTGGAGTCTTGCCCAAGGAGATCACCTGGAGTGGAATCAAAGGGCGAGTGCGGCTACGCGTTGTTATGGTGTATGCCCCCATTGATTGATTGATTATTATTACTAGTCAGTCAAGAGTATCTTCATTTTTATAAGAATGTGTATTCATGAACAAAAATATGTTTATTGATTTGAGAATGTTGTTCTTGTTGCCGTTCCCCAAGCTGCCTGGCCGAACAGCCCCAAGGCCCCGAGCAAGGCCAAGGCCACAACCGAGCGCCCCCACATTCATTGCACCAGAAACCAATGAGATAGGTACAGAGGAAATGCCGGAAGTCACATTTAACAGACCAGAGCTCATAGACAAAATGAGTAAGGTGGATCCAAACAAAGCCGCTGGACCGGACGGAGTATCAGGCTGGATTATTAAAGAAAATGCTAAGGAACTGAGTATACCGTTATATGACATAATGACCAAATCATTGGACACAGGGATAGTACCTACAGAATGGAAAAGAGCAAACATTATTCCTATATTTAAGGGAGGAAGCAGAGATAAACCACTGAACTATAGACCTGTATCACTATTGAGCATCCTCATGAAGATTCTGGAAGGATTAAGAAGGGACAAATGGGTGAACTACCTGGAATCCAAAAGATTAATTACTGACCGACAATTTGGATTCAGAGGTGGCAGATCATGTGTAAGCAACTTGTTGAGTTTTTACTCTAGAGTAATAGACACAGTGGATAAGAGGGAAGGATGGGTAGACTGTGCCTACCTAGACTTTATAAAGGCATTTGACAAAGTTCCACACAAGAGATTGCTGTGGAAATTAAAACATGAGGGAAAAGTAGGAGACAAACTGCTGAAATGGATGGAGAGCTACCTTAGCGGAAGACAGATGAGAACAACAGTAAGGGGGAAATCGTCAAACTGGACTCAAATTACGAGGGGGGTACCACAAGGATCTGTCCTAGCCCCAATCATGTTTCTAATATTTGTAAATGACTTACCTGAGGGACTAACAAGCTACATGAGCATGTTTGCGGACGATGCTAAGCTGCTTAAAACGATCAGAACCCAGGAGGATTGCCTTGAGCTCCAAGCAGATTTGCAAAAGATCCATGAATGGAGCATCAAATGGAATATGGAGTTCAATGCAGGGAAATGCAAGACTCTAGAAATGGGTAAAAGCAAGTACAGACCTAGAAAAGATTATAAACTAGGAAACGAAGTGATTCCCAAAGCAGAAAAAGACTTGGGGATAGAATTTAAGGATAACATGTCTCCAGAAAGCCACGTAAATAAGGTAGTGAGAGAATCACTAGCACTATTGGCAAATATCAGGATGTCTTTCAATTATCTTAATGAAAACACCATGAAACAAATAATAACGGTAATAATAAGACCCAGGATGGAATATGCATCTGTAGTGTGGTCCCCTCACATGAAGAAACATATCCACAAAATTGAGAGGGTACAGAGAGCAGCTACGAGGATGATCCCAGGTTTGGAAAATTTGGAGTACCAAGAGAGGCTCGAGAGATTGAATCTACCTACACTGGAACAAAGAAGGAAACGAGGACAGCAAATTCAGATATATAAATGTGTTAGAGGTATTGACAAAATCTACCAAGAAAACTTCATAGAGAGGGATGGAGGTGAGAGGACAAGAGGTCACAGCTACAAACTAAAAGTGCTAAATAGTAAATCTGATCTGAAAAGTAAAAGATTTCCTACAAACTCGATTAGTGGGTGGAACAAATTGCCAGCCGAAGTAGTGTCTGCACCATCAGTGCATAGTTTCAAAGCACGGTATGACAAACATATCTTAGGAGGCGGGAATTAACGAACATGCTCACTCCCGCAAATACAACTAGTGTAAGTACAACTAGTGTAAGTACAGAACCCTCCCTGCCGACCACAATAAAGCCTGGGTGACCGAAGCCACTCCATGGCGGGGAGCTGAGGAGGGTGCGGAAACGCCCGGGAAACCAAAGCCCCACCCAGGGCCCTGTGCCCCTCAGCAATTATGAAGAGAAAGTTGAGGGGCACAGGAAAAATGTGACGCTTTGGCTTCCAATCTTGGTAGATTGGGAGGTCAATCCACGGAAGAGACGCCGTCACTTGAGATCTAGAAAATATATAAGTAAAAGGAACAGTCAGAGTAAGCTATGGGTATGGCAGAGATCGCTCAATTCTCACTCTGATAGACCAGCCCATCACCAGTGATTTAAGAATGTTGGACACATTGGTAATAACTTTTTACATGTACAGTTGGTCAAAGTTCCAGCTGACCCACCCTCGCTCTGGGGCTCGCAGAATTATCTGGCAATACTGGTGTTGGAAGAAGGTGTGTCTTACAAAGATTGGGATTGGTAGATCTGATTTCGGCTATATCATTAAAACATATAATAAACAAGGGAAAGTAAGCCTATCTCAAATAAAAATGCATACATCGCTATGTATGATCCCGAACATTCACCCAAAGTTCTTAGATTTGCTTAAATATTCAAGTTATTATATCCACTGATTGGCAATGCATATAGAACCTGCTGGCTGCCACAACATACTTTACTCAAATTTATAAGAATAGGCTACATATTTCTGTTATATTGGTTGCTGCTTAATGAAGGAGCATATAGTCTTCACAACGTGAACATTACATAGTCTAATTTGCAGTACTATACAGGACATCATCATCATTATCATCATCTCCGACGCCTTATTTCCCCCTGGGAAACCCCCACTAGAGGATGGCCATGACAGAAACGTCTCCAAGCTACTTTGTCAAGACATGCCTCCCTTGCCCGTGCCACAATGCCCCTTCCACTACGTGGAAGTTTTTCTTCAATATATTTTTCCACTTTCTTTTCCCATACCATAGGTGGTCTTCCACTACTAGCAGTTCCACTACTAGCAGTTCCACTCACCTGACTCCCATATATCTTTCTTGGCATTCTGTCTTCATCCATTCTCTGAACATGACCATACCACCTCAAAGTACTTCTCTTTATCCACTCAACCACACCACAATCAATGCCCAAAGCCTGCTCTTCCATTCCAAAGGACTCGTACACTTCCCTATTACTTGGCCCATCTAGCCTATTCATGCCAGCTGCCATTCTGAAAAAGCTCATCTCCACAGCTCTCAGTTTGAAGAGGTCCTCGTCACTTGCCGTCCATGTCTCGCTTCCATACGAGAGTGTTGGGAGCAGCACACTGTTTCTCAGTTACTTTTTGACTTCCTGGCTAACCATTCTTCCTTTGAGAATACTATCAAGTTCTCCAATCACCTTTCTCCCTTGCATTTTTCTCTCTTTTATCTCACTCTCCATTTTACCATATTTGCATAGTACAGCTCCTAAATACTTGAAACTTTCAACCTCTTCTAGTACTTCATTTTTCAATTTTATTTTACAACTTTTCTTGTGTTCTTTCTTGATTCTATATTTTTCCTTAAAATCTATGGTTTCATGCATTCTTCTCTCAAACACCATTACCTTACATTTCCCTACATTGACCTTTAACTCTCTTTTCACATACCCTGTCAAAGTCAGTGACCACTCTCTGAAGTTCTTCAGCATTTTCCGCCAACAGGACTGCATCGTCCGCATATAGGCATGTTAAAATCTTCCATGTTCTTCCCTCTGATTCCAGTCTAGCTCCCACACCCATTGATACAGCCCTACATTCCCTAATCACTCCATCCATGTATATATTGAACAACCAAGCTGACATGACACATCCCTGTCTTACACCTACATTGACCTCAAAACTTTCACTTAACTTATCCCCTACCTTCACATTTGCCATTGCATTCCTATAAAAAGATTTTACTGCCATTAGCAACTTTCCTCCCACACCATATACTGTTAACACATCCCACAGGCCCTCCCAGTCTACTTTGTCGTAGGCATTTTCCAAATCAGGAAACAGGACAGACACAGGTAACACATTAATGGCAAGTGGTATCCCTGCACCACTACACCAGTATTGCCAGATAATCCTGCAAGCCCCAGAGCGAGGGTGGGTCAGCTGAAACTTTGACCAACTGTACCTAATTAAGGAGTGTACCTGATAGCTGATGTACACGCAGGTCTTCTTCGAAGTGCGCTGCCTGCATTTACTTTTCCATTTTTATATATTTTGTGTGCACAAAATAAATATATATATTAGAATGCTATAGTTGGGTATTTTTTCTCATCCTATTGTTGATTTGTTAGTGATTTGATATTGGCACGAATGTCCCCCTCCAGACTTGAGATATCAGGCATATCGTCAATGATGAAGGGGCCACTAATAAATTATAGGTTTGAGTCCCAGGTGGGAAGAAGGAAAACCTAATATATAGTTGTGGCCCCGGAATCATTGGCGATTTTGGCCCTCCCTTCCATCCCCTTCCCATTCGTTGATGTATTAAGTAGTCTTGATATATCATTGAAGGTGAAATGACGCCAGGCGGATCAGCGTCTGCGGACAAGCATGCATGGGAAAACATCCACAAGTTGGGAAGCTTGGTTTTAGCGGTTCTAATGAAAAAAAAACCCATTATAATTTACGAAGTTTTTTCGTAGTGAGCTCCCGATCATAAGGACGATTCTGTAAGAGAATAAGCGTACCCTTACGATGTTTGGTATCGCTCTCTCCCTGTGGCGGGTGTTTAAAACAGCTGACGCAAGGGTTCGAAGAGTGCCATTACTATATAAGGCATATCGTCAATGATTCCGGGGCCACTACTAAATAATAGGTTTTCCTTCTTCCTTCCGGGACTCAAACCTATAATTATTACTATTATTATTAGAGGAGTGTGTGGTAACCACCGGGGTATATGCCTTCTAAGCATAGTAGGGAAGGTGTACAGTAGGGTAGTGATTGAGAGAATGAGAGCGAGAACGGAGATATGGATAGGTGACGAGCAGGACGGTTTTAGGAAGAGAAGAGGATGTGTAGATCAGATTTTTGCCCTGAAATGTGTTGTGGAGAAATATCTGGAGAAGGGACATAAGTTGTATGCTGCCTTTATGGACTTTGAGAAGGCCTATGACAGAGTTGATAGAGAAGGTTAGTGGAAAGTACAGTCAGTCCCCCTAATACACGTATCCTCAGTCTGCGTTTACCCTATTCCGCGCCGAGGGGTAAAACAGGTACTCAAAATCCCTAAAACACGTATTGACCCCACAAAACACGAATCACGGTTGAAGAGTGGTGTAAAAATTCTGTTTTTTGTATTCCGCGCCACCCCCCCCCCCCCCCCCCCCCCCCCCCCCCCCCCCCCCTCCCTACTCCGCGCGCACACCCCTCGGGCCCTCGGAGGCCTAGGCTTCCCCGGCCCCGCCACTGTCACTGGCCCCGTCCCCGTCCCCGTCCCCGTCCCCGTCCCCGGATAAACCCATAGATTTCACGATCGCAGTAGTGCCTTCACCAGTTTATTCTTCCTAGGCATTTTGAAGTTGTTGAAGGGTGTAGGAAGGCGGTTGTTACACAATAAATGGGTCAAGTCTCAGCGCATGGACACTTAAGGATATTGGGACTGAGAAGGAAGCACACACACACACGCACACACACACAGGAGAATAGAACTAGCAGGGAATGTGGAGGTAGGTCAGGGAGGGGATGGAAGAGGAGGTGAACCTGATGGGAGGCAGGGAGGGAAGAGAAACAAGGAGGAGGATTCCAATATACTATGCTACTACACTAATATAGATGGAATAAACAGTAAAAAGGTAGAATTGGATGATATATTAAGAAAGGATCAACCACAGATAGTCTGTTTGACGGAGACAAAGCTGAACCAGGACTTTGACAGCAATATAGTGTTTAGTGAAGGATATAATATATGGAGATATGATAGAAAGGGAAAAAAGGGGAGGTGGAGTGGCAGTATTAGTTAAGAACCCTATGACAGCAAAGCAAGTGGAGTTAAATAATGACAAGGCAGAAATAATGGCAGTTGAACTCAATGATATAGAAGGAAAAAAGCTAGACATAGCAGTAGCTTACACGCCACCAAAGACCAGAGCATGGAGGGAGTTGGAGTTTGAGGAGATGGTCGAGGATATGATTCAGTCGTTGAGAAGATTGCTTTTAAGGAAGAATCGATTGATCTTGGTAGGAGATTTCAACTGTAGTGAGGTTGATTGGGAATCGGGAGATGCAGGGCCAAATCAGAGATCTTGGGGAAGTCGGCTAGTGGAGTTGGTTACGGAAAATGTACTTGCACAACATGTGAAGGAAAATACAAGAATGAGGGGTAATAACGAACCTTCTAAACTCGATCTGATTTTTACAAAGGATCCTCACAAAATTATTGATATAAACTATCTATGTCCTGTAGGTAAAAGTGATCACCTATTACTAAAATGGAAGTTGACTTCGAGTAATGCCAATAGATTAGACAATAGCTACATAAATGACAGATTAAATTATAGTAAAGCTGATTATGTATCCTTGAAAAGATATTTAGAGGGAGTAGATTGGGATCTTATTTTGAAGGAACAGGACGTACAAGGTAAATATAGTAGATTCCTCAAAATTTATAGAGTAGGAACCAATCTGTTTGTCCCAAGATATAAAACTGGAAATTTTACTAAGCAGAAAGATTGGTTTAATTTGAAATGCAAAAGAGCTTTGGGTAGGCGTGATGCAGCTTGGGCTAGATTAAGAAGAAGGAACACTGAGAGTAATCGGAATAAATATAAACAGGAGAGGAATAGATATGTTAACATAATTAGGCAAGTTAAAATGAACTATGAGAAGAACATAGTAAATAAATGTGAAAGTGATCCTAGATTATTTTATAAATATATAAACAGTAAGTTGAAGGTAAAGAAACAAATTACTAAATTAAGAGTTGATGCTAGGACGTATGAAAATGTATCGGACATGTGCGAGGTAATGAATACAAATTGGGGTCAGTTTTTACTAGAGAGGAAGGTTTTGACGAACCACAGGCGGGAGTACTGGAGAGTGGTCTTAGTAAGATTGAAATAACTAGAGATGAGCTGTTATCTGCGATGAGAGGACTTGAAGTAAGGAAAGCTATGGGACCGGATGAAGTGTCTGCCTGGGTTTTAAAGGAGTCTATCTATCTATCTATTGCCTGACGCCGTGATCCCCGAAGGGGTGGCCACGAACGAACCGCCCCCATGCACCTCTGTCCCCAGTCAGTCGACGCCCCTCCCCCAACCAGCACCACCTTCGTTCATGTACTTCCTCACTCCATCCTTCCACCTCATATTCGGTCTACCTCTCCCCCTCTGTCCCTCCACCTCGCTCTCATACACCCTCTTAGTCATTCTCTCGCTTTCCATACGTTCCATATGGCCGAACCATCTCAAGTTGTTCCTTTTCACACTTTCCAGCACATCTACCTCCACACCACACCTCCTTCTTACTTCCTCATTAGTCTGTCTATCCCTCCATGTAACTCCGCACGCACTCCTTAAGTAATTCATTTCCACTGCTCTCACTCTTGGTCTGAGTCTCTCAACCAACGTCCATGCTTCGCTTCCGTAAGTCAGTGTCGGGATTACCACACTGTCATGCAAGGACTTCTTCACTTCCATACTGACCACCCTATTTCTTGTTACTGCTTTTAGCGTTCCTACAACCCTCTTCCCCTGTTGTACCCTCTCCCGCACCTCTTCATCCATAGTCCCATCTTTACTCAACACAAAGATACTTAAAAGAGTTGACGATCTCCATAGCCTGACCGTTCAGCTTCACCTCACACTCTGTGACTTCACCCCTTTCGAAGACCATAACCTTGCTCTTCCCCGTATTTATCTTCAAATTCCGTTTTTCGCACACTGTTCCAAACTCATTTACCAGACCCTGCAACTCCCATTCATTATCACTCATCAGAACTGTATCATCCGCAAACAGCAGTATAGGTAGCTTCCACTCAATTCCCTCCCTTTTCAGCGATACACCAACATCCACTGCTCTTGATATTATTTCTTTCATAACTCCATCGATATATACAGTAAACAACCACGGGGACATCACACACCCCTGTTTCAAACCAACATTCAGGTCAGTGTGCAGGAGTGTGCAGAGCTATTAGTGGAGCCAGTGAGGGACATAATTCAAGCTTCCTTAGACAAAGGTCAGGTTCCTGTTGAATGGAAAAGAGCTAATATCATTCCGATATACAAGAATGGAAACCCTGAGGACCCTCTAAACTATAGACCAGTTTCACTTACTAGTATTGTATGCAAGATTTGTGAAAAGCTAATTAGGAAGAGATGGATGAAAATGTTGGAGAGAAAGAAGATAATAACCCCAAAGCAATTTGGATTCAGAGAAGGGACATCTTGTGTTACCAGTTTGCTATGTTATTACAGTAGGGTGATAGATGTACTCCAAGAAAGAGGCGGATGGGTGGACTGCGTCTACTTAGACCTTTCCAAAGCATTCGATAAGGTACCACATAAGAGATTGTTATCTAAGCTTGAGACACTAGGATGTGTCAGGGGGAGTTTGCTGAAATGGATGGAGAGCTATTTAACAGATAGGGAAATGAGGACCAACATTAGAGGAACTTACTCATCGTGGCGGAAAGTTGAGAGTGGTGTGCCGCAGGGATCTGTGTTGGCACCTCTCATGTTCCTTATGTACGTGAATGACCTGCCGATAGGCATAAACTCCTACATGTCAATGTTTGCAGATGACGTAAAAATTATGAGACAAATAACAAATAAAAGTAGTTGTGAGGAGCTGCAAGAGGATTTAGATAAAATATACGAATGGAGCACCAAGTGGAAAATGAAATTTAATATAAGTAAATGCCATGTGTTAAATATGGGAAGAAGTGTGAATAGACCAAATTGGGAGTACAGGATGGGAGATAATATAATTAGCAAGGCCGAAAAAGAAAAGGATTTAGGGTTGATTATACAAGATAATTTGTCGCCAGAGAAACATATTAACAAGCTCTTTAGCGGAATGTATGCAATGGCCGGGAATATGAAAGTTGCTCTGAACTACTTGGATGAGACCATGGTAGCGAAAATTATGAAGAGTATGATTAGACCAAGATTGGAGTATGCAGCAGTGGTGTGGTCCCCGCATCTAAAGAAGCATATTCACAAGTTAGAAAGAATCCAGAGAGCAGTTACTAGATTGGTTCCAAGTCTCAGAGAGCTGCCATATGAAGGGAGGCTAGACAAATTAAATCTACCGAGTCTAAAAGAGAGGAGAGAGAGAGGGGAGACATGATAATGATGTACAAATGCACCCAGGGGCTGGAGAGGCTGGATAGGGAGGATATATTAATTATGGATACAGGAATAACTAGAGGCCACAGCTACAAAGTAAAAAGACCTACCTGCAAGAACGATATCAGGAAGTTTAGCTTCCCCTATAGATGTATTGACAAATTGAATGGGCTGGAGGAGGAGGTGGTAGGGGCAAGGAATATCCATATTTTCAAGAAAAAATTGGATAAAAAGTAGACTGAGAGACGGGACAACACGAGCTTAGCTCAACTCCTGTAAACTACAATTAGGTAAATACAATTAGGTAAATACACACACACACAAACACACACATATGTGTGACCAAATCATTGGACACAGGGATAGTACCTACAGAATGGAAAAAAGCAAACATTATTCCTATATTTAAGGGAGGAAGCAGAGATAAACCACTGAACTATAGACCTGTATCACTATTGAGCATCCTCATGAAGATTCTGGAAGGATTAATAAGGGACAAATGGGTGAACTACCTGGAATCCAAAAGATTAATTACTGACCGACAATTTGGATTCAGAGGTGGCAGATCATGTGTAAGCAACTTGTTGAGTTTTTACTCTAGAGTAATAGACACAGTGGACAAGAGGGAAGGATGGGTAGACTGTGCCTACCTAGACTTTAAAAAGGCATTTGACAAAGTTCCACACAAGAGATTGCTGTGGAAATTAAAACATGAGGGAAAAGTAGGAGACAAACTGCTGAAATGGATGGAGAGCTACCTTAGCGGAAGACAGATGAGAACAACAGTATGGGGGAAATCGTCAAACTGGACTCAAATTACGAGGGGGGTACCACAAGGATCTGTTCTAGCCCCAATCATGTTTCTAATATTTGTAAATGACTTACCTGAGGGACTAACAAGCTACATGAGTATGTTTGCGGACGATGCTAAGCTGCTTAAAACGATCAGAACCCAGGAGGATTGCCTTGAGCTCCAAGCAGATTTGCAAAAGATCCATGAATGGAGCATCAAATGGAATATGGAGTTCAATGCAGGGAAATGTAAGACTCTAGAAATGGGTAAAAGCAAGTACAGACCTAGAAAAGATTATAAACTAGGAAACGAAGTGATTCCCAAAGCAGAAAAAGAAAAAGACTTGGGGATAGAATTTAGGGATAACATGTCTCCAGAAAGCCACGTAAATAAGATAGTGAGAGAATCACTAGCATTATTGGCAAATATCAGGATGTCTTTCAATTATCTTGATGAAAACACCATGAAACAAATAATCTATCTATCTATCTATCTATTGCCTGACGCCGTGATCCCCGAAGGGGTGGCCACGAACGAACCGCCCCCATGCACCTCTGTCCCCAGTCAGTCGACGCCCCTCCCCCCAACCAGCACCACCTTCGTTCATGTACTTCCTCACTCCATCCTTCCACCTCATATTCGGTCTACCTCTCCCCCTCTGTCCCTCCACCTCGCTCTCATACACCCTCTTAGTCATTCTCTCGCTTTCCATACGTTCCATATGGCCGAACCATCTCAAGTTGTTCCTTTTCACACTTTCCAGCACATCTACCTCCACACCACACCTCCTTCTTACTTCCTCATTAGTCTGTCTATCCCTCCATGTAACTCCGCACGCACTCCTTAAGTAATTCATTTCCACTGCTCTCACTCTTGGTCTGAGTCTCTCAACCAACGTCCATGCTTCGCTTCCGTAAGTCAGTGTCGGGATTACCACACTGTCATGCAAGGACTTCTTCACTTCCATACTGACCACCCTATTTCTTGTTACTGCTTTTAGCGTTCCTACAACCCTCTTCCCCTGTTGTACCCTCTCCCGCACCTCTTCATCCATAGTCCCATCTTTACTCAACACACTGCCCAGATACTTAAAAGAGTTGACGATC
Organism: Paralithodes platypus; assembly: GCA_032716605.1. Lineage (NCBI taxonomy): Eukaryota > Metazoa > Arthropoda > Malacostraca > Decapoda > Lithodidae > Paralithodes > Paralithodes platypus. Next base: position 483,221 of record CM064532.1, on the reverse strand, counting down.
TCCATAGCCTGACCGTTCAGCTTCACCTCACACTCTGTGACTTCACCCCTTTCGAAGACCATAACCTTGCTCTTCCCCGTATTTACCTTCAAATTCCGTTTTTCGCACACTGTTCCAAACTCATTTACCAGACCCTGCAACTCCCATTCATTATCACTCATCAGAACTGTATCATCCGCAAACAGCAGTATAGGTAGCTTCCACTCAATTCCCTCCCTTTTCAGCGATACACCAACATCCACTGCTCTTGATAGTATTTCTTTCATAACTCCATCCATATATACAGTAAACAACCACGGGGACATCACACACCCCTGTTTCAAACCAACATTCAGGTCAAAGAACTCGCTCTGCTCACTCTCCACACGTACTGCCGCCTTTGCACCCTCATACATGCTCTTCACTGCTTTCAGCAACTTGCCCTCTACTCCGTATATTCTAAGTACTTTCCACAAACCTTCTCTATCCACTCTGTCATAGGCCTTCTCCAAGTCCATAAAGGCAACATACACCTTTTGTTTCTTCTCCAGATACTTCTCCACAACACAATTCAGGGTAAAAATCTGATCTACACATCCTCTTCCCTTCCTAAAACCTCCCTGCTCGTCGCCTATCCATTTCTCCGTTCTCACTCTCACTCTCTCAATCACTACCCTACTGTATACCTTCCCTACTACGCTTAGAAGACATATTCCTCGGTGGTTACCACACACTCCTCTTTCCCCTTTGCCCTTATATAGGGGGACTATTATGCCAGTCTTCCAGTCATCGGGTGCACTCCCCTTCTCCCATGCTAGTTTGCACATTTTCCATACCCATTCTATCACTATCTCACCACCATACCTCAACATTTCCCCACACACTCCATCTGTTCCTGGTGCTTTCCCCAACTTCACTCTTTTCATGGCTTCCCACACTTCTGACCTCCTGATCCCCACCTCCTCCTCCACTACTTCTCTTCTTCTCCCTCCCATACCATATCCAGCTATGTTTGCTGGCTCTTCATTCCTTTCATTTAGCAACTCACTGAAGTACTACTCCCTCCATCTTTCGACTCTCTCTTGCTTCTCGGCTAGCATTCTCCCATTCTTATCTTTCACACCCTTACTGTTTCCCTTGCTACCTTCCCTAACTTTCTTGACTTCTTTCCAGAACAGTTTCTTACTCTCCCTCCATTTTACACTCAGATTCCTTCCAAATTCCTCATCTACTCTTCTCTTACTTTCCTTCACTACTCTCTTCACCACCCTCTTACTCTCCACGTACCTCGCTCGTTTCTGTCTCTCGGAATCTTCATTCCCTCTGCTACCCAACCACTCTCTATATGCTTTCTTCTTTTCTTCCACAGCTATTCGTACCTCTTCTGTCCACCATGCTATACCTTTCACTCCCCTCCCTCTTCTCCTCACTCCACACACCTCCTCACATGCTGCACAGATCTCATCCTTAAACACCTTGCTCATCTCCTCCACGTCCTCCATAACTTCCAGGTCGAACCCACCTAGTCGTCTTTCCACTGCTCTCCTGTACTCCTCCCTGATTTCCTCCTCCTGCAACCTCTCCACCCTCCTCACCATTCCACCCTCCTCTCGCCTCCCTCCCGCTCTCCTCACCCACTTCTTTTGTATCCTAACCTTAGCTACCACTACATAATGATCAGACAGACCCCCTCCAATACCCCTATACACCCTAGCATCCATCACAGATTTCTTCATTCGTTCATCCACACATACATAATCAATCAATGACTTTCGTTCCACCACTGTCTTATCCTTCATCGTCAACATCCGTTTCCACGTGTACCTGTGGATCATTCTGTGTCGGAAGAAGGTGTTGGCTATCCACAGCCTCCTCCCCACACATACGTCCACAAGTGCACTACCATTCCCATTCACCTCTGATGGTACCCCCCATAATAATAATACAAATAATAACGGCATTATATAACAAATAATAACGGCAATAATAAGACCCAGGATGGAATATGCATCTGTAGTGTGGTCCCCTCACTTGAAGAAACATATCCACAAAATTGAGAGGGTACAGAGAGCAGCTACGAGGATGATCCCAGGTTTGGAAAATTTGGAGTACCAAGAGAGGCTAGAGAGATTGAATCTACCTACACTGGAACAGAGAAGGAAACGAGGACAGCAAATTCAGATATATAAATGTGTTAGAGGTATTGACAAAATCGACCAAGAAAACTTCATAGAGAGGGATGGAGGTGAGAGGACAAGAGGTCACAGCTATAAACTAAAAGTGCTAAATAGTAAATCTGATCTGAAAAGTAAAAGATTTCCTACCAACTCGATTAGTGGGTGGAACAAATTGCCAGCCGAAGTAGTGTCTGCACCATCAGTGCATAGTTTCAAAGCACGGTATGACAAACATATCTTAGGAGGCGGGAATTAACGAGCATGCTCACTCCCGCAAATACAACTAGTGTAAGTACAACTAGTGTAAGTACACACACATAATCTTACAGTATCTTACAGTAGATCCTCTAGAAAAAGGCAAACTAGGCCTGTGTATCCAGCTCAATGCCAGTACTGTACTTGCACTGCTGTGGTCGTTCACGGTGTTGGCGGCGGCGGTAGCAGACGCAACATTTTTACTATTCTGTATTTTTGCTTTATAATCAAACTTCAAATCTTGTCTTCCCCAATATCCTTAAGTGTCCGTGCGCTGAGACTTGACCCATTTATTGTGTAACAACCGCCTTCCTACACCCTTCAACAACTTCAAAATGCTTAGGAAGAATAAACTGGTGAAGGCACTACTGTGATCGGGAAATCTATGGGTTTATCTGGGGACGGGGACGGGGCCAGTGACAGTGGTGGGGCCGGGGAAGCCTAGGCCTAGGCTATATGAACTCGCCCTGTCGCGGGGGTCTGCCTCGGAGCCCCCACTCTTCTCACCTACTTATAGCATTTAATTTTAATGTAAGGAATGACTTGTTTATGTTTCTATTATTGTGTATGCTTGGTTGTCCAATTAGTATTGATTTTGATCAAAAATTACCGTCAAATGTGTGTGGTAATGCGGGCTGCCGCCCATATGTATTTTTCTCCATAAGTTATGTTATCTCCAATGCGCGAATTCCCAATACACGTCATGTAATGCCGCCCATATAGGCGCGGATTGGGGGGACTGACTGTACTGAGAATATACGGAGTAGACGGCAAATTGCTGAAAGCAGTGAAGAGCATGTATGATGGTGCAAAGGTGTCAGTACGTGTGGAGAATGAGCAGAGCGAGGTCTTTGATCTGAATGTTGTGCTGAAGCAAGGGTGTGTGATGTCTCCATGGTTTTTCAATATATATATGGATGGAATAATGAAAGAAATTCAAGGAAGAGCAGTGGATGTTGGTGTACCTCTGATAAGGAAGGGAAACGAGTGGAAGTTGCCTGTACTGCTGTTTGCTGATAATACAGTTCTGATGAGTAATAATGAATGGGAGTTGCAGGGGCTGGTAAATATGTTTGGAACAGTGTGTGAAAAACGGAATCTGAGGGTAAGTGCGGGGAAGAGCAAGGTTATGGTCTTTGAAAGGGGTGCAGCCACAGAGTGTGAGGTGAAGTTGAACGGTCAGGCTATGGAGAATGTCAGCTCATTTAAATGTTTGGGCAGTGTGTTGAGTAAAGATGGGAGTATGGATGAAGAAGTGCGGGAGAGGGTGCAACAGGGAAAGACGGTTGTAGGAACGCTGAAAGTAGGAACAAGAAATAGGGTGGTCAACATGGAAGTAAAGAAGTCCTTGCATGACAGTGTGATAATCCCGACATTGACTTACGGAAGCGAAGCATGAACGTTGGTGAAGAGACTCAAACCAAGAGTGAGAGGGGTGGAAATGAGTTACCTGAGAAGTGTGTGCAGAGTTACATGGAGGGATAGACAGACGAATGAGGAAGTATGAGAGAGGTGTGGTGTGGATGTAGATGTGCTGGAAAGTGTGAAAAGGAACACCTTGAGATGGTTCGGCCATATGGAACATATGGGAAGCGAGAGAATGACTAAGAGAGTGTACGAGAGTGAGGTGGAAGGACAGAGAGGGAGAGGTAAACCGAATGAGAGGTGGAAGGGTGGAGTAAAGAAGTATATGAGAAGGTGGTGCTGGATGGGAGGAGGGGCATCGACTGACTGGGGACATAGGTGCATGGGGCCGTTTCGTTCGTGGCCACCCCTTCGGGGATCACGGCGTCCGGTAATAGATAGATAAATAGATAGATTAGTAGTAGTAGTATTTCAATGCCTATTTGTTAGTGTCAGGTACAGTAAACTTCCGTTAATCCGAAGGGCAGCGGACCGGCCCTCGTTCGGATTAGTGGATTTTTCGGATTATCGGACTTTACCCCTATGAACCTGTGTATGACGAAAACATTGAGACATTAGGCCACCCAAGTGACACAATGGTGCACACACACATATCATATGTTCATGAAATCACTTCAAAAGTTTACCATTGTCATTGTAGCCTATTACCTACTTCAAAACATTCAGATTAATGGTCAAAGGAATCTGCTGATATAAACGTCTTCTTCTTCTTCCGTCTACTAGCGAGTTTGTCTTGCTCTTGAAGATCAGATGTGGTTCGGGAAGTAATGCCTTAACAACGGCACTTCCCTGAGAGGTTCTTGTAATTTTCCTTTTGTGATTTTCCTTTTGTGACGTGCTTTGTTATATTATATTGTATTGAAAGCACCCTTGTCTTGTTGTCTTGAAAGCACCCTTGGGACGCTCCGATCACTGAACTATAAATAGTAGCGTATCGGAACGTCCAAAGGTGCGTTTTCAAGCTCAAGACTAATACGTCCAAAGGTGCGTTTTCAAGCTCAAGACTGAATGCGCTTCCAGAAAATGCGGTGCAAGCCAGTAGCGCATCGGAGCGTCCCAAGGATGCGTTCAAGAGCAAAACAAACTCTCTAGCAGACGATGTGGAAGAAGAAGAAGAAGAAGGTGTTTACGTTTATATCAGTAGCTTCCTTTGACCATTAATCTGAATGTTTTGAAGTAGGTAATAGGCTACAATGACAATGGTAAACTTTTAAAGTGAATTCATGAACATATGATATGTGTGTGCTCCATTATGTGTCATTTGAGTGGCCTAATGCCTCAAAAAGGGGACTTTGGGACTTCTTGAAATTCGGACCATCGGGTGAATTCGGATTTGGCCTCAAATTGAAAAATTCGGACTATTGGGAGACTCGAATCATCAGTCGTCGGATTAACGGACTTTTACTGTACTTTGGTCCGATCTCAATATTACGGGTTTGACAACCCGTAGGGAAGGAAGGAAAACCTTCTATTTAGGAGTGGTTCCGTAGTCAATGACGAAGAGCCTATACTATATATAGGCTGAGATTCCGGGACCCGTTCGGGATTCCCCGGAGTTCTTATCACAACCGTTGCGTATATAGCATAATAAACAATCCTTGGTTAATACCCATTAAATCTTACCAAGGGCTCATCATTGAAAATGGATACCACTATAAGTAAAAAAGAAGAATCTATCATTTCAAATCTCCCGGTGCCTCAGCCCTCCAGCTGTGCTGTCGCATTGCTTCCCTTGCACGTGATATCAGATTTTCTAGCGTGTTTATCTGCCTCAAATGTTATATCAAGTTGGGCATGTGCATGGGAAGGGGAAGGTGGGAGGGAACCTTTGCGTCATTGACTACGGAACCACTCCTAAATAGAAGGTTTTCCTTCCTTCCCTACGGGTTGTCAAACCCGTAATTTAGTATTGGTTCCTTCGTCAATGACGAAGAGCTTAGAATATCACGACCGGAGGTGGGACATCAGATGCTCAACGTATACAGAGAGAACAATTAACAGATAGGCTGACACCGGGAAATTTTTAAATTTAATTGTAAAAGAAGAGGCGGGTACATTGGGAAGCCTCAGAAAGAAGGAAAGATATAACTTAGAATTTTTTGGACGAGGAGAATTAGATGTAATTTTTTTTTTATGAAAGTATGCTTTGATTTCATAAAACTCTTCCAAATTATAAGCTCCCTGAGCTGTACAGAATAGTAAGATAATCTTTTGTGTGCATTGGTGTAAGATAAACTATTCGTTCACAATTATACAACATATACAACTCATACTGAGTCATTCTAGAAGAGGATTCTTCGTCCTCTTATTTAATCAAACTTGTTGATGAGAATGAGATGTACAATTATACAGATGACAGTATGTTGTCATTTCACAAAATATTCTTATATCATGATGCTCCTAGAGCTTGGACAAACAATAGTATACCATAAGAAAATTGTTCTTGTATTTGTATAAAAAACAAACTATGTATGCCATACTTATAACGTACAGTGGAGCCCCCATCTTCGCTACACCGGTCTTCGTTGATTCAATTCTCGCACCACACACCAAATATTCCCCATTTCAATTCTCGCGCCAAAAGCCTCAATCCTCGCATCAAAATCCCAGCCGAAACCCGAAAAAATAGCAAAAATAACGAAAAACTCGGCATAAAACTAGAAAACAAACAAAAACAATAATTTTGTTTTAACATAACGAAAGAATCTGCCAGTAGCTTGCCGTTTAGAGACGAAATCCGAGTGAATCCGAGATCCGATCGTCAAATGCGCAAGATGCCGCCATCTTTGTATGACGTCATCACTAAGCAGACGCTTGCAGTTTAGCTAGTATCGGTGTTGACAAAACAACCATTTGCAAGCCTTTTTGTGCCTGAACCCCTTATCTCTTGCGTTTATTATAACCTCTAGTACATCTAGCGATAGGGATGGTTGGCCTGGTGGTAGCAATGAAGGAATTTCATGCTCAAAACACAGAGCAAAGACCAGTCCATGTCGGACGAAAGCGATTGAAATGCCTAGCCTAGACGATGTTAACCTAGGCTAGGCTAAATATGACAATGATTTATAATAAAATCTGTGTGGTAAGTAATCTTCTCATAATACGTATTTATACGTCTTTTCCTCATAATATGTATTTATTGGATGTATTTGGGGCGAAATGGGTACTTGAGGGGTGGCTGGGCGAATTTAGAACCTAGGCCTAGGCTAGGCCTAAAAAATTTCGCATGATAGAAACAATGCCCCAATCTACAGTATTTATGGTTAGGACTGTCATTTAGCCATGTCTACATTATTATTTACAATGCATAAGATTTAGGCCTAGGCTACTTGGTGTAGCCTAGACAAAAAACATGTTTTCATAGCCTAACACTGGGAAAATGTGCGGTAATTGTTTAGATATTGGGCCTTTTTTTTCTAGTTATTAAAAACTTATTCTATGGTGTATTATATGATACAGTATAATGCATAAAATTTGATTTGTGTACAATAAAACATGTTTTCATAGGCAAAAAATAGAAAAAGACGCAAATTTTGGCATGAGCACGGAACCGATTGAATTTTCCCCATAAGAACAGTGCCCCGATCTTGGCTGTTTCAATCCTAGCTCTATTTTCGCGGAACCGATTAGCAGCTAGGATGGGGGCTCCACTGTATGCTTATTCATTATAGAAGAGGACCCTTTGTCTTTCTACTTGATCACTCTATGGTGATGAGAACAAGACGTAAAATTATAATAAAGTGTGTTTTAATATCCTAAGACATTGCCAAGCTATAATGCTCCTTAAGCTTGTACAAAATTAGTATGATACAAGGAAATTCTTTGCTTGTATTGTAACCAGTATAACATAAACTATTTGTCCATACTTGTTCCCCACACACAGTTTATATTTATTCATTATGGAAGGAAAAACCATTGTCTTTCTACTTCGTTCTGTTCTACCTTCCCCCACCCCCCCTATCCCTTTTGGAGACTCGAAGAATGAAGGCATAACCATGCACCGTAAGAACCTTCATCTTATGGAATATGAGATTGGCGTAGTGCAACCCATGGAACTGAAGGTATCGCCAGATGAACAGACAAATATCTTGACAGAAAGATATTATGAGAGGACCAAACCCCCATTTGGGAAATGTCCTGTATAGAATAATTATTCAGAAAGCGGACTCTAGTTGCCCATTTCCGGACATCGTGGGCTCTAGCCACTGACCGCGGTTCCGCCGCTTGGATTACATTGACAATCGTGGAGGCAAGGTGTCTCTTCGAGAGGCGAGTCTGATCATCTGGAGAGATCCACAGGTGTGAGGCAACCAATGGTCTCGTGGCCTTAATGTAAGAGTGCAATTCCCGAACAGGAAAAAGGGGGTGGTGCCGATTGCCCTGTTTCAAGGCAGGAATAGTAAAAGGAGTAAAAATGTGTCCCTCGTGTTCGTTTTTCGCTATGAAATCCGGAGCTGGGGCTATAGTTACACTTTGGTTTTGGGCCTGGAATTGCAAACAATTGGGAGATCTAGACATTGCTGCTAGCTCTGACACTCGGTGAGCTGTGGCAAGTGCTAAGAGGAAGACCCATTTTTCTGTCAGTTTAGCTAATGAAGGGTTCACAGAATATGATCTAGAGGCTAATCTTGTTAAAACTCACTCTAGGGACCACTGGGGGAGCAATTGCCTTCGGGGTGCCCTGAGTCTAAAACATGCCTTGATAAAACCGGCTTCATCTTTAGGAGGCAGGCGGAGTCCAGTCAGGTCAAAGAACGGTTCTTTAATGGCTGTAAGATGATTTCTTAAGGTATTCACTGACAGATGTCTATGTTCAAAAAGGTAATTTAGATACAAAAGAATAAGGCCGGCCGACTGATTGCAGTGATTGGACTCCACCAACCAGGTAGTAAAACTCTTCCAGTGTGATTCATATTGCCGGAGAGTTGCTACCGTATATTGGGCTTTGAGTTTAGGATGTAAAATAGGATCGTACTTTTCTCTTAGCCATTTGGCCCGGAAAATGTCCATAATGCAAAATTTAGACAAGTCTGAAGGCTTCCAATTTGGTCCAAGTGAAATTGAGAGATTGGAATTTCTATTGGAGACGGGCACCATAGGCACATCTGGCTGTACCATGCCTCTGTGGGCCAAACTGGTGCAATGAGACACACTCGCCCTTTGTATGACCTGAGGTGATGGATGACTTTGCACATGAGGGTCGTGTCCGGGGGAGGGAACAGGTAGATGGACGACCACATGTTCCAATTGACGGAAAAGGCGTCCGGTCCCCCCGCCGGGGTTACAGACCACCGGGTCAGATATTGAGGGGTCTTTGCTGACGTGTGGGATGCAAAAAGGTCTACTTGTGGATGGTAAGGAAGTATTAGTTGGTTGAAGGCCTCTTGTTTGAGTGCCCATTCTACTGACGTACTCTTGCCCCGGGATAAGGCGTCCGCCCAAAGGTTGGCCCTTCCCGGGAGGTACGAGGCTTGTATCATGATTGAATGGTAGTGTGCTAGCTTGTGAATCTTTTTGGCTAGACGGTGAAGGGTGAGAGAGCGTGTTGTGCCTTGCTTGTTGATACAGTACATGCTACTGCTGTGGTGTTGTCCATGCGAAATGCGATGGACTTGGTTGTTAGTGAATGAGCATGAGCTTCTAAGAAGAACAGAGGTACTGATAACTCCCGGTAATTGATGTGGTGGTGTGTGGAGGGTGCCCAAGAACCCTGACTTTGGTGCCCCTCGGATGATTGGTAGCCCCATCCCTTGGATGTCGCTGCATCCGTATCTATCCACATTGTGGGAGGTGGCGTCGACCAGGGCATGGCTGACTTCAAAGCCTCTGGAGAGACCCAGAAACTGAGAAGTTTGTGGATGATGGGGGGAATGGTGTGTAGAATGTGAGGTGAGTGAGGGGGAAAAAACATGTTGCCTAGCATTATCAACCTCTTTAGCTTGAGGCGCCCCAAAGGAATTGTTAATCGCATCCAGTTGAGGGAGCCGATAAGGGACTCCCAAATTCTCTGTGTTATATTGAATGAGTGTAGAACCCGGAACAACTTTGCCCGAAGGCGCCGGGCATTGGAGGGATTTAGTTGCAACGTGAGAAGTTGGGTGTCCCACATCAGACCTACCCATTCCGCCCTCTGAGTTGGAATCAGGCCTGATTTGTCCACATTTATTTGAAATCCTAGATTTATTACATGTTGACATACTCGGAGCGTGTGGCTGAGACATTGATCCGGGGAGTTGCCCACTACGATCCAATCGTCGAGATAAGTGAGAACGGTTATACCTTCCTTGGCCAGAGGGAGTAGGGCCTGTTTCACAATCTTTGTAAACACTCGGGGAGCTAAATTTAACCCGAATGGAAGGCGGGTAAACATTACTGCTGAATTCTGGAAGGGTATGGCAAGAAATTTTTGGTATCTTTTCGAGATCGGAATGTGCCAATAGGCATCCTTGAGGTCCAACGTTATCAGCCACACGTCCTGACGAAGGATTAGCCATATCTGAGATACTGTGAGCATGCGAAATTTGAAATTCTGAATGTATTGATTGATTAACCCGGGAGCTGCGGGGAGACTCTTAAGAGTTCCCCCGGCGCACTGCAAAAAAATATTTTTTTTTTTTTTTATTTTTTATTTTTTTTGGCCCCTGGGCCATGCAAATCTCAGTCCTCTACCTCCCCTCCTTCCCACTTTCCTCCTCTCCTTCAGTTCGTGCTAACATTAGAAATCCGATAAGGAGAGATCTATGACTGGTGTCATCTTTGAGCTGTCTCGTTTGGGAACAAGGAACATGCGAGAAAGGAAAATTCTGGTGTCTTTTGGGACTGGCACTAATACCTTCGACTTCAATAGTTCCTGGATTACTTCTAAGACATTTGGTGAAAGGATAATTGTATTTGTTGGGTCTCTGAGTGGAGGGTTGTGAGCCCACGCCCAGGACAACCCTTTCTTTACTACCCGGCGCGCCCAGGTCCGGGTCGGCCAATTCTGATAACACACATGGAAATTGCCTGTTTGAGCTTGTGAGAGGAGGGTAGTGAGGGAGTCCCGGAGGGGTATTAGTTTTTTGAGTGAAACTTCCTTGGCTGGTGTTGTTGTTGTTTCTGCTGGGGAGGCTTATTAGACTGACTCCGGTGTTGTTGTTGGTAGGGCTGTCGTGTTTGTTGTTGTTGGTAGGGCTGTCATGTTTGTTGTTTTTGGTAGGGCGGAGCCTGGCTAGGCTGGCTTTGGCCTGCCTGGGGTTGGGCAACATACGTGGAGCCCAAAGGTGTGAAGCCTCTATCCCGACTTCTTTGCCTATAGTTACCCCTGCCTCTGGCTCGCCCTCTACCTCGAAAGGGCATCCGGCTCGCCCCTCGGGGAGTCTCAACGGAAGCCAAGGGCCTCCATCCTCTACTGTGTGGGGACCAATCCCGCTTAGGTTTCCGAGCTTGATATTTAAAGAAGTTAGCTCTGAAAGCAGCAGAAGAAGGGGACATGAGGAGTGTACAGTACTAACTTCCTGCCATGTGGCAATTGACAAAAGTCTGTTACAGAAGATGGGGGAAGAAAGTATGCGTGCTTTAATGGCTTTAGGTAGGTTACGAGAGAGTTGCAGCCTAAGGTCTTGTCTCGCTCTGACAGCTTCAAACAGGGATAATCTAATGTCTCCCCCCCCCCCCCAGCATAAGTGAGTTTGCTAATTGAGCTTTTCGGACTAGAGTTAAAGCGGCTCTAGAATCACTGTTAATAATAGAATCCCCCACTACTCTCATACATTCAGACAGATGCCTATTTAGTAGAAAATTAGAAAGAAGCCTATGGGCCTTTTGACGTTTTTGCAGGTCCTTCTCAAGAGAAAACTGGGAGGGGGTAGACAGCAGAGGATCAGTTAGCGGACGACAAATTATTTTGGGGCCTCGTAGAAACTCCCAGAAGCTAGTTGGTAGTGAATCGTCAGATCTTATTGTGACGCCTCCCGGCGTTAACAGAATGGTTGCGTGGGGCATTGCAGCTCGCTAGCGCTCGCCAGGATGGTGGGATGGGCTACAGTTGTCCTAGAATGATCTGCTTTATGTAATTAGTGTCGTGTGGCCACAGACAGTCTAGAAATGGTCTTTGTTTTGGTCTGTGAACGCGCCTTATATTTTATATTCGCTATAATATAAATGTTGCTTGTGTGGGAGGCGAGCGAGAGAGGGTGAGGGGGTACACCTGGCAGCGGGGTGAGCTATGACGCGGCTCGCTTGGGCGCTGACGGCGTTGGCGGCCGGGTGGTCAACTAGTCCCTGCCCATCGCGGCCTCGTGTTTTTTACCAGCTCAGAGCTTGTCTGACACGCGTACCGCCTATATCCTTTGCAATTCTGTCCCCCATACTCGCCACTTTGCATACTATTTCTCTCTCTCGACTTCTCCTTTCTCTTTCTCTAATCTTTATTAAACTCAACATCCCTTCTGGTTTCAGCATAGACGTTCACCGTCGACCAGTCGTATTGTACGCGAAGCTCTCAGATATTTCCCTGTATTAGGTTAAGGAGGTATTATGCTTTATTGAGGTTGGAGAGACGGACTTTTCCGTGTGTGTCCTCTATCGGGAAGGTTGTAGACCGGTATATGTCTCCCTGGCAAGGTGTTGAGTGATTCTGCTTGGTTATCTAAAGCTAGACTGGGGGTAAGGTTACTGTGTCGTTGTCTCCGATGTGTGCAGTGTTAGCCAAGCCCTGCACGACATCGACAGGTACTGTGGGAGCCTAAGTTGTCTTCGGGTGGGTTTACTTTGCGAGCACAGCGCTGTGGTGTGAGAGGGCCATAGCCTATCCCTCACAACATAGTGCTGCCTCTTTGTGTTGACTTCTGAGGGATCGCCAGGATAGAACTAGGTACTAGAGACCTAGATTTATCAAGAGAGAATATGTCTTCTAAGCGTAGTAGGGAAGGTATACAGTAGGGTAGTGATTGAGAGAGTGAGAGTGAGAACGGAGAAATGGATAGGCGACGAGCAGGGAGGTTTTAGGAAGGGAAGAGGATGTGTAGATCAGATTTTTACCCTGAATTGTGTTGTGGAGAAGTATCTGGAGAAGAAACAAAAGGTGTATGTTGCCTTTATGGACTTGGAGAAGGCCTATGACAGAGTGGATAGAGAAGGTTTGTGGAAAGTACTTAGAATATACGGAGTAGAGGGCAAGTTGCTGAAAGCAGTGAAGAGCATGTATGAGGGTGCAAAGGCGGCAGTACGTGTGGAGAGTGAGCAGAGCGAGTTCTTTGACCTGAATGTTGGTTTGAAACAGGGGTATGTGATGTCCCCGTGGTTGTTTACTGTATATATGGATGGAGTTATGAAAGAAATACTATCAAGAGCAGTGGATGTTGGTGTATCGCTGAAAAGGGAGGGAATTGAGTGGAAGCTACCTATACTGCTGTTTGCGGATGATACAGTTCTGATGAGTGATAATGAAAGGGAGTTGCAGGGTCTGGTAAATGAGTTTGGAACAGTGTGCAAAAAACGGAATTTGAAGGTAAATACGGGGAAGAGCAAGGTTATGGTCTTCGAAAGGGGTGAAGTCACAGAGTGTGAGGTGAAGCTGAACGGTCAGGCTATGGAGATCGTCAACTCTTTTAAGTATCTGGGCAGTGTGTTGAGTAAAGATGGGACTATGGATGAAGAGGTGCGGGAGAGGGTACAACAGGGGAAGAGGGTTGTAGGAACGCTAAAAGCAGTAACAAGAAATAGGGTGGTCAGTATGGAAGTGAAGAAGTCCTTGCATGACAGTGTGGTAATCCCGACACTGACTTACGGAAGCGAAGCATGGACGTTGGTTGAGAGACTCAGACCAAGAGTGAGAGCAGTGGAAATGAATTACTTAAGGAGTGCGTGCGGAGTTACATGGAGGGATAGACAGACTAATGAGGAAGTAAGAAGGAGGTGTGGTGTGGAGGTAGATGTGCTGGAAAGTGTGAAAAGGAACAACTTGAGATGGTTCGGCCATATGGAACGTATGGAAAGCGAGAGAATGACTAAGAGGGTGTACGAGAGCGAGGTGGAGGGACAGAGGGGGAGAGGTAGACCGAATATGAGGTGGAAGGATGGAGTGAGGAAGTACATGAACGAAGGCGGTGCTGGTTGGGGGGAGGGGCGTCGACTGACTGGGGACAGAGGTGCATGGGGACGGTTCGTTCATGGCCACCCCTTCGGGGATCACGGCGTCAGGCAATAGATAGATAGATAGAACTATCTTTTCTTTATGTAACCTAATCGAGTAATCTTTTACTGTTTGAGAATAGGCTGTTTCATCGAGCGTCAGCCTAGTGTGTGTGCACCAGTTACCGAGTCATAGGATACCTCGTTGTCCAGGCACGACTCAGGGCGGTAATGGTGTTTTGTTTTCCAGTGTTTAAGGCAGGGGTTGGATCTAGTGTTACCGTTGTTGCATTTTGCCATTATCTAGTCCAATGTTGAAGAGCCCTGTGTCTTTGAGAACCTGGATCGTAACATTATATGACAAGAAGCAAATTTATGGTCCTTATTTGGAAGCTTACCAGTGGATCTGTCAGTCAGGGATAAAGCAAATTTTGCCACCTCTGCTGCCCATTCCAACCACGGACCTTGGTCCACACCTTCTAAGGTAAACATGGGAGACTGAGGGTCCGTAGCAACAGTTTTTATCTTTGTAGAACACACTGTGTTACGACCGGCACAACGAAATAAACAAGAGCACTTAATATTGGACTACAAGATAGGCTAGATCTGCAACAACGGTACGCTAATTCCAAACCCTCGAACTATTAAGCCGGTGAACAAAACACTTAAACCCTCCAGAGTTAATCTACTGGATAACGGGGTATCAATTAACTGGGTTAAGTGTACTTCTACAAAGGCTTTCAGGTGACGGCAAAGCCTACTCACAACAAGAGTAATTACGTTAATAAAAAGCTCTCAAGTAATAACAATGCTTAAATAAACTATGACAAGATTTAATAAAAGATTATATGCTTACGTTATCTTTAGTGTGAGTCTGAACTCAACACTAAAACTCTTCAATGCTCTATGAAAACACTTGAAGTCTAGTCCTACAGCAAGCAGATATGGAATCTTCTGAAAACGTCTGATGCTCTAAGATGCTCGTCGAATATAGAACAGGAATAATGCAGGGGGCAGGACACCAAAGCGTGTATCTTAAATACACCAAAAAGTAGGATACATATATATGGAAACAAGAGAGTGCAACAACTCTGTGACAGCACTAACAACAGCAACTCAAAAACAGTACTTCCTTAGCCAAAGTAACAGCCATACTGGGTTGTGCACTATGCATCAACCTAGGCTAAAACAATACGTGAATAATTGCTAAAGCATACGCGGTTAAAGTTAATAAACAAAATGCTGTCTTTCTTACTAATAAAGTCTAGCAGCAGCATAAAGGTACCGGGAGCCTAGGCAGAGCTCAAGCATGTTCGCAGCCTACTGTCTCCCCTGAACAGATTTCCCTTATCTTATGTTAAGTGACTAGGAGGCTCTCTTGGTTAAGTCCAGATCTCTAGTATCTGGTCTTACCCTGGCCCTCCTAACATATGATACTCATATGACATTCAAACAGCACACCACAAACATTAAAAAGAAACTGACACCCAGACTTAACGCCCTCAGGTCACTTGCTCACACAAAATTTGGACACAACAAAGAAACTACCACCACAGTATATAAACAATACATAAGATCAGTAATGGAATACGCAAGCCCAGCCTGGGCTTCTAACCTAGCTGAAACACATCATAAGACCTTACAGACTATCCAAAACAAAGCCCTGAAGATCGTTACAGGCTGCACAGCTACTGCACCCACAGATCATCTACATCAAGAAACCAAAATCCTCAAAGTCAAAGACCATCTGGACATGAGAGGCACTCAATTCCTGGCAGCAGCCTCCACGAACCAAGACCACCCACTAAACTACATGGCAACACACCCACAGACACCAAGAAATATCAAAACAACACCCAGCACACGGTATCACACACAGTTATTGTCCTCTCTCCCTCCCTGCCCACCCCGAACCAACTTCCAGAAGCACATCCATACTCATATCTCTCGCCAATCCATCCACTCACTCACAGACAACACGCAGCTGCATGCACGACCTCCCGAAATCCATCCTTCCGAATCCTCCCTCCCTCGCGAGGACAGAGTCCACCTGGCCAGGCTGAGATGCGGACACCATCCAGCTCTCCTGAGCTATCAGAAGAGACTGGATGACTCCGTTGTCGACGCCTGCCCGGGATGTAACACAGCACCCCATACCATTAAACACATCATAGAAGACTGCATTTCACACAACCACTTACGCCAACAACACAACCTACACTCAATGAGAGCTCTGTGGGAAAGCCCGATCGTGGCCATGGCCTTCCTCAGGGACTCGGGGCTGTTCGGCCAGGCAGCTTAGGGAACAACAACAACAACAAACCCTGGCCCTCCTCAAAGGTCAATAAAATGAGTTAGCAAGTATACAAGCAAGAGTAGGCAAAAGCCCTTCGCTTGTATACTGCTAAGCTCGCAAAGGAAAATATGCACAAGGGTGTACTACAGGCTACCTAGCTCCGTCGAAGTCGTACAGGCTCTGACTTGCCAAATACATAACACAGACAACGACCAAAGATACCCTCCACTGTCTAGCATTAACCCTTGTCTAGCGGGGTGTTTTGGGCTCATTTGGGCATATTCAGGCCCTCCTGAATGATCAATCAAGTATCTGCATGAAAAGAAATTTATTCAGCAAAAAAATAGGCGCTAAAAGCTTCAAAATGAGACCAGAACGAGCTGTATAGCACTCGTGGTTCTCTTGCAGTGGTGCCACGAACATGGGAGTTTAGCGTATAGCGGTATATTTTTCCCAGCTATGCTCACTACTGGCTACACTGCCGGCCTCTCGAGAACACAGGGAACATGAGTTAATGGGCGGCGGTAAGCCCTGGGAGTCGGCTGTCTGGCCCGCTGCGCTTCCGGCCATTTGCACTCGATTTTAACCATTTAAAAGCCTTAATAATGCTCCTAACTTGCTGCAAATTGGTGCACGACTTAAGTCGAGCGCCGCCAATAAGGGGTTAAATAGTAATAAAGAACAATCAAATAATTAGAAGCACCCAACAATATGAATCCATGTGACTATGATTCTAATAAACTCTAAAGCTAGTGCAAAACATATATGTGAGAACATGCGCTGGTAATACGACTGGCCGACTATGGAAGTCATAGGCGAGAACCAGAAGGGATGGGTAATTGAATAAAGATAAGAAGTATTGGAAAGAAGGAGTTCAGAGAGAGGCACAGCAGTAAAGGGGGTTAGATGTGGGACAGAATGCGAGGGACTTGTAGGGCCGAGCGCGCGATACCATGTTCTGACGAGAGAGAAGGAGAGAAGTACTGAATCTGGCCACCAGATGGCTCTGCGACCAATCACAGGCCGCTACATCACATGACAAGCAGACGTCATATGCCATGCCAGGCCCGCCGTCCAATAGCGAGCGGGCGGGCCCACCGAGCGAGGAATGCACACGTACATACGCACACACACTGCCTCTTCGCTCTCCCCTCCGACTCTCTCTCTCTCACGCGCTGCATGTTATAATCACTACCATGGATATAAAATACTTCTAAGTGTCACAGACAAGAATAAAGGCAAACACTGATCTGTCTGTGACAACATGAATACTAAGAAAGAAAGAATATCGTTCTACGATTATTATAGCCCATTTCACTGCCGTGGCGAGTGCTAGTGAGTCACGAGTACATTCTGGCAAGCTGGCCAGCGTAACACCCCGCCCAAGATGTGGGACGTTTTAACCTCAGGTAAATGCCACATCTGACCAGACAGAATGCCCACAAACCCTGCATCACCCAGCTACTCCCCAAGTTGTGAAAAACAAGGCACAATCACAAACGTAAAAACACTTCATTATATAAAAAAATCTACACAACACTTCCCCAAAATAATAGTATCACTTAACAATGTTACGCTCAACGAGCAAGCTTCACCAAGCCTAGCCTACTAAGAACAAAAACTCAGAATGTCTTAGATTCTTGCTGTAACATACTGCACTTATATACTATCAAAAGAAGGAGTTTTTATGTGAGGTTTTTGTATTATTTTAATAGTGTTTTTGGCGGCTTTGCACTACAGGGGCAAACCTAATTTTTCTCCACTCAAACCAAGACACCTGTGGTGATCTACCCTGGGTCCTCCACCCTAGACAAACAGTCCGCAATCACGTTGTCACAACCGGTGTGACGCATGTCCAGTGTGAGCATGCTGTACAGAACGCCTAGTCATGCCCCACTCTCGCTAGGATCGTCAGGGCAGGAACTTTGGCTGTAGTCTATGTAGAGTTTCCTAACTTAGTTCATGTGAGCCGTTGTACTATAAGTATTATGAATATGTATTTTGTTTTCATCTGAGTCAACGAGGTCTATTTTATATCATTAGTTATAAGTATTGTGTGTAAAACTTATTTGTAATGATGGGAAGAGAAACAGCCACAGTTGGGGGTCAGTGGGTGCGCCAGGCGGGAGGTGGGCCTAACTCACTAGCACCCCCCCCCTCCCCTCAGTGCTAGGGGAGCCTTTGTCTATCCCAGAGGAGAGAGAAATTACGTAATGGTTGTCAGTGGGCGGTCCTTAGTAGTTCACGTTGGGCTCACTAGAGGGCCGGGTATAAAAAGGGAAGTCTAGCCATTTTTTCATCAGAACTCATTAGGCAGAGCGACTTCTCCTTTCCCTTGCTAACTATATATATTCTTCTGACTGATGTGAACTTTCTCTACTACCTTACATTCTTATCTCCTCTTTCCCTGCCTGTTTAACTTCCATGGTCCCGTTGGTGCAGAGCTAGTCAGCCAACGTATTATCGCTTGAGTTCTCACGAGATACTTGCCTATTAGATAGCCTATTTTGGAAGGGTTAACTCAGAATAGGATGATTTATGTTTGTTGCACTTGTATATGCATTTCCCTGTGTGTTATTATTATTCCTGTTTTCTGCTAGTCTAGGTAATGCTAGACTGGGTAAGGCTTTTCTGTGTTACGAGTTGTTGTTTGATGCAGTGGTTAAGCGATAAACCTGCATACTCGTTTCGGTTCAGTGAAGCCTAGGTTGTCTTCGCGGCTGACTGTTGAGTTAATAATTTACAGTGCGTGAGGGCAAGAGCCTAACCACCCTGTATTTTATTAACAGTTTGTTTTTACTTTGTCAAGGAGCCGGGAGAAAACCAGATACAAGGGATCTGGATTTCTCAAAGTGCACTTGTTAGTTTTAACGTAATACTTTAAACAGTTGTGAGGACTTCGCTAGGCTACGAGCCGTTTTTGCTCAGTCACTGCTACCTTTGCCCACAGTACCCCAGCTAGACTTTACTCGATTAGTAGATACAGAATAGTATTGAAGCTTTCCTTATGTATGATATTGTTTATGCACTATTGATTTCATGTGTTGCAAGCTTGGCTACTTTAGTGATTAGTGGCCCACGAGCACAATCCTAGTAGGCTATTGCCGTTGCATTTGCGGAGTACTTCTTTTTAATGTTTGCCATTTACTATTGCATATTCTTTTAATTATTCTTATGCCAATTTAAACCTTTAATAGTTAATTACCAGTGTTTTGCTTATTGAATTGCTGTTCAAAATCCGATACGTACTTCTTACGAGCATCCGAGAAGCATCTAACTTTTTTCAGAAGATTCCTTGCTCGATGCTAAGGACTATTAATTAACGTAACGTAATAGTGCCGATCCGAAGTAGAGGGTGGAGGACTTCTTAAGTTCTTAGTCAAGGGTGGATTACTTCGGCTTCGGCCAACACTATTCTTTGGTGTTGTTTCTTACTTCTTTGTTTGATTGTTGACCAGACTAGATAATTCCTGACTCTTTATTAGTCTGTTGTTGAACACTAGTACCGAGTTCTTGTATACCCCGTTATAGCAGATTGAACTCTGGAGGTATTGGTGTTTTTTGTTCGGCTGGCAGTACTCAGGGGTTGGGATCGTGTTTTTCCGTTGTGGCAGCGAGCCGTATTAGAGTCCTGATTGAGAGCCCTTGTGTACCCGAGTGCCAGTTCGTAACACCGGCAATAAGGCGAATGTCTAGGTTGTACTCCTGCAACATTAAGGACCATCTGGTTAGCC
The DNA here is from genome assembly GCA_032716605.1 of Paralithodes platypus. Taxonomy (NCBI): domain Eukaryota; kingdom Metazoa; phylum Arthropoda; class Malacostraca; order Decapoda; family Lithodidae; genus Paralithodes; species Paralithodes platypus. Next base: position 463,242 of record CM064532.1, on the reverse strand, counting down.
TCATATTCCGGTTGTGGAACTGATTTAAAAACTTCAAAGGGTGGTGGTCAGTGTAGATCACCACGACTGGGCCAAAAGCGGGAACATACTCCTCAAAGTGCCTGAGCGCCAGCACAATGGCCAGAAGCTCCTTCTCTACCACTGAATAGTTCTTTTGTGTTGAGTTGAACTTCTTAGAGAAGAAACTTACTGGGTGTTCCACACCTTCTGTGTCTGTTTGCAACAAAACGGCACCAGCCCCTACACCGCTAGCATCTGTTGCTAGCTGAAAAGGTCTTGAGAAGTCTGGGGCCCTGAGTATGGGGTGAGTGCACAAAAGATGCTTCACCAGGGAGAATGCTTTCTCACACTCAGGTGCCCACACAAACTTTTTCGTCTTTGCAAGTAGGTCAGTCAGAGGAGCCAGCACCGAGGAGTATCCGCGGATAAATCTCCGATAATACCCTATCATGCCCAAGAACCTCATGATTTGTCGCTTGGTGGTCGGCCTGGGGAACTGGTTAATAGCCTGTATCTTAGTTTGGGGGGGGGGGGGGGGGGCACACCTGGCCTAACCCTACCACAAACCCTAAGTACTGCACAGTTGCCCGAACAAAATCGCATTTGCCCAGATTGACCACCAAATGAGCCTCACTCAGCCTCCTGAACAATGCCCCGATGTGCTCGCAATGGCTTTCAAAGTCATCATCGTAGATTATTACGGTACATTATCTAGATAAACGGTGCAGTTAGGGATCTCCGCCACTAACTCATTCATCAGGCATTGGAAGGTTGCAGGTGCATTCTTCAACCCATACGGCATTACGTTGCAACGGTAAGTGTTCCCATCCACCACAAATCCGCACACCTGCTTCGCCCTCTCCGACAACGGCACCTGCCAGTAGCCTTTGACAAGATCCACCTTGGTCAGGTAACGTGCACACCCGATCTTGTCAACACTGTCATATACGCGGGGAAGAGGGTAGGCATTGGTGGGGGTTAAGCCGTTCAACCGCCTGAAGTCAATGCAAAACCTGACCTTGCCGTCTGGTTTAGGCTGCAGAGTGACGGGAGATGTCCACCTAACCGCCCCTCTCTCTATCAGCCCCTTCTCCAACATGTAGCCTAATTCCGCTCGGAGAGCCGGAAGTTTAATGGGAGGTACACGATAGGGCACTGATTTAAAGGGGGGGTGGTCTCCAACGTCGACATCGTGCACCGCATGAGTTGTGAGGCCTGGGTGCTCGGCAAAAACAGTGGGGTATAAACCGAACAGGTGCTGGATCGCTGCACGCTGTTGCTCAGGCAGGTGCTCAAGCGCTTCCACAGCCACCTGACTTGTGTTCCCCGCCCACTGATCCGCCGATACATGACAATCCCAACTTTTCTCCACATGTGCCTCATTGCCTCCCTCTCCTTCTCCACCTTGGCCGCTGCAGACCAGCACGGAGACAGTAGGTTGCTCAGGTGGGCGCCTCACGAACTCTTTCAACAGGTTCACATGACAGAGCTGATTCTTCTTCCGCCTATCAGGAGTAGCCACAAGGTAATCTAGGTCGGATAACTTCTTCACGATCTTGTAAGGACCGACATACTTGGCAGACAGGGGATGGCCTACTAAGGGCAACAAGACCAAAACCTCCTGTCCTATCACAAACTTCCGGAGCTTTGCTTTTAAGTCATATCGATCCTTCATCAAGGCCTGAGTACCCACCAAATTTCTCCCTGCCAACTCCAGGCTTTTCAGCATCCTGTCTCTGCTCTCGAGGACATACTTGAGTAGAGAACATGGCGGCACAGTCCCTTCCTAGATCTCTCTCACCATGCTTAGAGGACCTCTAACCTGATGCCCGAAAACCAACTCGTTGGGGCTGAACCCAAGGCTCTCACCAGGTACCTCTCGTGCCGCAAACAAAACGTACGGTAGCCCCAGGTCCCAATCCTTGCCATTCTCTAAACAGTAGCACCGCAACATGCTTTTCAAGGTGGAATGCCATCTTTCCAACACCCCTTGACTCTCTGGGTGATAAGCTGAAGAGACAACCGTATTGATCCCGATCCCATGTTGCTGCATAGTCTGTTTAAAGAGAGTGGACGTGAAATTTGACCCTTGGTCCGACTGAATTTCCTGCGGGTACCCGTATCTCGAGCAATACAACAGCAGGTTTCGCACAACAGTTTTAGACTTGCCATTTCTCATTGGGTATGCATCAGGGTAGCGAGTGGAGATGTCCATGATGGTTAGCAAAAATCTGTTACCTGCACTAGTGGGAGGCAGAGGGCCTACCATGTCGATAACAACCTTGCTGAAGGGAGGACCGATAGCAGGCACTGGGTGCAACGGGGCCTTAGGTATGATCTGGTTCGGCTTACCCACCGTCTGGCAGGTGCTACACATCGCCACCCAGGCTGAGACTTGCGACTTAATGCCCGGCCACCAGAACAACCTTGCCAACGAGGCCAACGTTTTTGTTACCCCCAAGTGCCCTGCTAGTGGAACATCGTGTGCCAACCCCAACAGGCTATCACGGCACTTTTCAGGTACTACCAACTGGTCGACCACTCCGACCCCACCATCCCAATTGCGTTTGGGATCAACAAAACGCCGATACAGAATGCCATCAACACGAAAGAAGTCTCCCGGCTTTGCATCCCTGTCCTCATCTAGTTCAATAGCCCCGTTCCCACAACTCTCAAGACTAGGATCTTCTAGTTGCATCCGTCGTATATCAGAGGGTGCCAACCTGTCCAAGTGCTCCTGGAGCAACTTGCCACCCCCGATACTGGGTTGCTCAAGCCTAGTCTGTTTCACCTGGGAACGTTTCTGTCGCGGAGTGCTATCACGCCCTACCATGTCACTAGGGGGACAGGTTCTGGGGCCACTCCGGACCTCAAAAGTGGTGCAAGTACCGAGTCACCAAGGAGTGTCGCTGGGTCCAAACTCTTAACCCGACCACCAGCCTTGACTTTCTCCTTCCGACCCTTCCTCCGCTGGTCTGAAACCTGGGTACTAGGCTGTGACACCTGAGCGGACTGATATCTGGTGACAGCACACGCCATCTGCTGCATCTGCCACCTCTCGAGCCACTCTTGCCCCTCCCTACCATTGTCGGCCGCCCTCTCGGCAATGACTAAGGGTGGAACCTCGGAAGTAGGCACCGCAAAGTCGTTACCGAGAAGGAGGTCGACCCCCTCAACTGGCAATTTCTCTACAATGGGAGGTTTGACGTACCTCCCAACCTACCAAATAGGAAAACCTACTATTTGGTAGTAGTCTTGGAAAATCCAACGTCAAGGCTATTAACCTAATTGCAATGACGACTTGTCTATTTTGACTGCTATGTCGTCATTCCAACCGCGGTTAAAAAGAAAACGTCTAGAGTCTACTCCTTATCTTGCTCTAGGAGACGTTGTACATTAACCAAAACTACCACCGAAGGTGAAAAAAGCATAGAAAAGAAGAAAAAGGGGTTTACCTTAGTTACCGCTTAAGGCCCATCCCGTGTTCCGTCATGTGCAGATCCCTGTCGAACGTGCGCATGAGCCACCCTCTCTTGTCATCACATCTCACGTCAGCAGAAGAACGCGGATGGGCAGGGGTCCGGCGTGAGGGAGGGTATTATGTACGTTGGATTTTCCAAGACTACTACCAAATAGTAGGTTTTCCTATTTGGTAGGTTGGGAGGTACGTCAAACCTCCCAATTTGTTTAGTCTTGGCAAATCCAACGTCAAGGCTGCATAACAAATAGGAGGAGGACATCCAAGCCCAACCTACCAAAAAAACCAATGCATAAAACAAAATTATGAATGACAAAGACACAATTTAAACAAGAGAGTCTAATAAAAGAGTGAAAAACTGAGGAGTAGCTAAAAAGAACAGTTTTAACACATGCCCGTCATTCATAGTAATGCAAAAACATAGACTTGTCTGAAACCAAAAAGGTACTGTACCCAAAATCCCTTTTCTTCCAAAACCAACAAAAACACTGAACACAAGAACAAAACACAATTTTCAATGTGGCAAAAACACTTATGTACTGGAACAATACATAATCCCAAACTTGCAATCCAGTGTTGCAAACCCGTACCCCCGCCCCCCGCCCCTTTGTCAAATAAAACAAAGGAAAAGAACGAGGGACAAGGGGGGAAGACCAGGGATCTTCGCCAGAGCACCAGGAAACACGACCCCCGAGAGCAATCACCGGCCGAGGGGGTCGAACACTGGACACGAAGAGGTAGGAAGAGATGAAGGAATTGATAGAAGACCACAAAACCGCTGAGGCGATGGCAGGTAAGGATCGACGTGGCAGGAACCGGAAGGAGGCAGCAAAGGATCTGACATCGTGCGCAGAACCCCTACAAACAGGGTGACGGGCACGAACGGTCCGACAAACGTGGCGGCCCATCTGCACCTGCGAGAGCCTCCCACCTGTCCGAGGAGACACCCACACAGCAGTACCCGAAGGCGGCGCCACAGATGCAACAGAGGAGTGCAAGGCTGACACCGGGCACAACACATGGCGAGGATGCCCACGCCGTAAAGCCTGGCCGGCGAAAGGCTGGAAAACGGGGGCCTCCCTCCCATGCGTGGTAACAAAAGGAGGGGAGGAGGCGAACGAGACACCATGCAAGGACGGGGAGAATCGCACGCAGTCCTGGGGCCGTGACAATGCCGCTAGTGCAGACACCCGATCCCCAGTGGCCAGAGCGACAAGGAAGAGTGGACGCCCGAGCAACGGAACCGGCGTAGCGGCCCTTGTATACGTGGGTGAAGCCAGAAGGACCAGAGCCCGCCCCAGATCCCACTGCGGAGGGACCTGGCGCGGAGGCGGTCGATCCCGGAAGGCAGCCGTCAGGAAGGAATCCAGCTCCTGTGGCGGAACGACCAGCCCAGCGACGGACCCAAAGACCCCCCGGACGGCAGACAAGTGGGTACGTATAGCGTCGACTTGAAAGTGATGTGTACGGAAGAGGTGAAACCAGGAGCGTAGGACGAGGGAAGGAGAGCCAACTGGCAGGCGAGTGGCCTGTAGCCACCTAGTAAAAGACCTCCAGCGGGACCCGTAAGTCCCCAAAGGAGAAGACGGCCAGGAACGCTGCAGGAAGTCAGGCAGGGCCCGGCCGGGGACCGGGAGCCACCGTGCCTCATGAACAAGCACGATGCGAAGGCCAACGAGGTCCGCAGGTCCCCAACCTAGCCCAAGTGGAAGCCGGAGACAGGTAGAGGGACCGGACTCGGGCACCACCGCGGCAACCGGGCGTACCAAGCCCGTGCCGGCCACAGAGGTGCAAGGAGCCAGACGCAGCCGTGGTACAGCCGCAGCCTCGCGAGGACTGGGCACATCAACAGCGCGTCTGGTGGCGGAAAGATGTATATCGACCGCCACCTGTACCAGGCTACCATGAAAGCGTCCGGACCCCCCCCCCGGGGCGCGAGGCCGGAGGGAGAGGTCCAGAGGCAACTAGCGCGGCACCCCTGATGCGAACAAAGCGACCTCCGGAACACCTCAGGAAGCCGCGAGGTCGGCGAACACAGTCCGTTTCATCGCCCATTCTACAAGAACGCCCTGCCCTTTCGACAGGGCGGCCGCCTACAGGGTGGCAGGCCCGGGCAGGGAGGAGGCATGCAAGGAGAAGGGGTGTCGGTCCGCGAGGAAGAACACCTCCACCGAGACCCCCAATAGAGTCAACGACCTGGAGGAAACAGTGGACAGCTTGTCTGAGTGTCCAACCCGAAGGCCACCGACTTACCCCGAAGGGCCAGCGCGTGGTCCCGCAGGAAGAACAAAGGAACCAACAGTCCGAGGGCATAGACGGGTAAGTGGAGGGAGACCCACCCATCTGCCGGGAAGTGGACGTCCCAGGTTCGATCGGGAACCTCACCCAACCTCGCTCGACGTATCTGTGGCTACCCAGACCGTCGGCGGGGGGGCGGTCCAGGGCACAGCCGCAGAGAGCGCGCCCCGAGCAACCCAGCGACCGAAGCGTCTGCGAACGGTACGCGGGAGCGACAGGAGCCGATCCATAGGGGCAACGGAAACACCGCGGTGCCCATGAGGAGGAGGCGGCGTAGCCAGAGGCACCCTAAGGGAAGGGGCAGAGCGGCTCAATGCAGAGAACCCACGAACGAGTCCCAGAGCCACCCCGGGAGGGAGACCGAGTGCAACACGGCGAAGACCTTCCACCGAAGGTGCACCGCGGCCGGCAGACCCCGGGTCACCGTAGCGCCGGACAAAACCCATGGCACGACACGCGACGGGGTCAAGCGTGACTTGGGAACATCGAAGGGGAACCCTAACCATGCGACGTTGCGAACGACTGTGAGGGCGTCGCCTATGCACAGTCCTAGGGCTTCGGAAACTACCAACCAATCGGCCAAGGAAAACAGGATCTGGAGCCCGCTCCTGAGGAGAGGACCCAGAGCCTGCCCCACCAGTGCGGAGAAGATCCGCGGCGTGATGTGGAGACCGAAGGGAAGGCCGTCGAACAGGAACACACGATCGGAAGTCCGAACGGCCAAGAATCGCTGGAAGCGAGGACGGAGAGGAACGAGCCAAGACGCATCCTGGAGGGCCAGCGACACTACCCATGACAGAGGGCGCAGGGCCAGGTGTACCAGGGGTACCGGCAGCATCCGAAACCGTGTGTGCACGATGTGCCCGTTGAGGGCCGACAGATCCACCACCGGTCGCATCGTGTCACAGTTCGTCTACGGTACCAGAAAGACACGGGAGAGGAAAACCGGGTGACCGGCGGTCAACTCCCTCGATGCTACCCAGCTCGGGCATGGAAGTGAACACGTGGGCCACCTCTGAAGAGATGGGCCGGCGTCAGTGACAAGAGCGGAGTGGGGGTCTGGACGTCCACCTCCAAATGAGACCCCTCCGCGCAACCCGCCGCCCCCAACGTCCCTCGCGGCCACCGAGGGGCGCAAGGGCGAAAACAACCCGAGGGAGCACCCGAGAGGAGGGGAGCGACCCGGTCGGCCAGGCGAGAAGGAGAACAAGGAGGCCGACCCAGAGAACCTACACATTGTGTTGACGTGGAGGTACCCCCGGTACGGGCCATGCGGGCATGAGCGCCACGTTGACCTCCTCTACCCCCCCCCCCAACCTCGTCGAAAAGGGCGGGCCACCCCAACCCCTGGCCGTCGCGGGGCTGACCCCGTCGAAGGGCGGCCGGAAGTGGAAGGCCGGCCAGCCCCGACACGGCGAGGATGAAACGGGGCAAGAACAGAAGTGCGAGGCGGAACCGACGCACTGGCCTGCAACGTCCCAGTCCTGCGCCCGTGCAAGGCGGCAGCACTTGCAGCAGCACCCCGAAGAGGACCGGCAGAAGGACGGGACTGAGAAGACCCCGTGCGTGACACAGCGCTTCGGTGCGTGTCGTAAGCAGGGTCCGCAACGACACAGCGCGTCGTCGCGTGTCGGAAGCAGGGGCCGCCGACAGAGAAGCGTAGCAATCCCAAGCATCCTGCTAAAAAAAAAACGACGTATATAGCGCAGAGTACAACAAACCCTGACGAATATCCAAGGGGGCCGGCCGGCAGAACGAGGACCGTACCGTCGGGCGTTGCCGAGTTGCCGCGCACAAAACCGCCTTCAGCTCGGGAACCAAAGACACCGCGAGCCGAAGGTGGATCCGCTGAACGCGGTCCAAACCCTCGCAAAGATCGCCTGGCGCAGACGCCTCGAAAAGCCGCAGGTGGTGAACAGACGTCTGGAGGGAACCTAAAGACACCCTCTGTCGCAAGGGAAAAACCTTGGCGACAGAGGGCTGATCCGGGTGAGAGAAGAACGGGGTAGCAATAGAACAAAGTTCAAGAACGGGCGCGCTTATCCAGGACCAGAACGCGCCGTCCAACCCGCCGACAGACACAAGAGGAGGCAAAATCAGTGATGACTCCGGGGGAGGGACTGAAGGAGAGCCGTCGACGGATCGGTGTGTGAAGTCGAAGGCCTCAGCAAACCAGGCCTCCAATGGGAGAGGGTGACCGAGCATGATGGCTAAGCCAGGCGTACCGGCGTCGCACAAACCTGTCCCATAGGAGGACAGACCCGTCAACACAGCCAGGGACTGAACAGCCGGAAGGATGTCAGGGCGGCTGAAGTCTGACCAGAGCGTAGGCCTGCAGAAGGGAGGGGGACCGTAGCAGGGGTAGGTAGGGTGAGGCGCTGACGGTGTGTCACCGCCAAGAAGCGCGAGAAGAGGGAGTCTTGCATCGACTCCAAGCGCCCGTCGATGCGTGACACAACCCAGCCCTGCATAGCCGACAATCGATCCGAGAGAGGCGACCCCCCCCAAGATTGGTCGGCCCGCAGGGGCGAGCGTGAGCGGGAGCGAGACCCACGACACGAACCAGCAGCGTCGCGGCCCAAGGAAGGCGAGCGACGACGGTTGTGTCACCGTTGAGGGACTCGTCCCCGATCACGAACGGCCGAGGGGGAAACAGCACCATTCCCCTCTTCCAGCGACACGTCAGCTCCTGAGAAAGGGGACCCCGAAACCTCGCGAAACCCCACCGAGGCAAGAGGAGGGGTACCCCCCTGGCGAGACGGTAAGTGAAGGTCAGGAAGAGAAGAATGAGGAGGAGCAGGACGACGGGAGTGGGAAGGCTGGCCGGGTGAAAGGAGGCCAAAAGGAGCTGCGGGGGGAAACAGAGCAAGGATCCCCGGGGCTGAGATAACAGGGCAGCCTGACACCGAGGCGGAGGAGGGAGGGACCTCCACCGTGGGACGAGACCGTGAAGGAAGAATAGGCACTGAAGCAGGTGAATTAGGAGAAGCAACGACATCCAGGCGGACCCTCCTGGACAGTGTAGGAGGAGGGAGCAGAGGGCCAGCTACAGCATGAACAACCGCGCGCGGAGAGGACAACGTAAGAGGAAGTCGTCTGGGCTGGGGAAGCGGGCGGAAGGGAGTAGAGCCCCTATCCGTAGAGGCCAGGGGAGGGCGCACAGGGGCAGAGCTGCTAACCCCGGCCTCAGGGCGAGAACCATGACGAGGGCGATGGGCGTCGTCAAGGCGATCAGGAGGACGACGAGGGGCAGTAGAGGACGGACGACGAGGCGAGCGAGAGCATGGACGGAGCTGGGGAACCCCCCGATGATGGGACGACCGGCTGCGGGACCCAGGGGAGAGGGCCCGAGCAGGGAGAGGGCCTGAGCAGGGAGAGGGCCAGGTGAACGGCCTTCAGTCGGGTCAGGGATACCCAGGGCGACGCGGATCCGGTCGGCAACAAAGGCTGGGGAACGGTGGCCCACAGTCCTAATGTGGCGGGAGACCATCGTCCACACCGACGGAAGGGAAGCAGAGGCCACAGCCGCCGCCGAGGAACCAGGGCCATGGTGCAGCACATCCACCAGGGCCAGACACGTGCCACACAGAGCAGGGAGGTAGGCCGTAGAGGACACACAGAGCGAGTGGCACAAGCAGGACTTGTGGCTCTCCAAGCACGGGGAGCGACAACCAAGGCGAAAGCAAGGCAGCCTTCCTGCACTAGAAGAACACACATCATAATCAGCACGTCGAAGGAGTAAGTGGAGAGAATGTCCAAGAAGAACCAGGGAAGGAGCATGGGGAAACAGGAACACACATGCAAACAGGTATCCGTACTCACCCTAAACTGGGAGCACAGAGGTAGGTGAGGAGGGCGGCCGAGGCGGAAGGGCACTAGCAGAACCTGCAAAGATGGAGAAAGTGTTAACCACCACTCAACATCTTACATGCAGGGCCTATAACACCAGTAAAGTGCATACACCAATATAGTATCAGGCAACAAGATGACATCAAAAAGGTTAATAGTGAAAGCCAACTATTACCGCAAATTGGCGGGCCAATGGAGGCATAACCGTACCGACACCACCCTCCCGCAATTTTGCGGGACCCCCCAACGATCTCCGCAAATTTGCGGGGAGCCGAAACGTCTCAGAGGACCGAATCGAGCTCCCGCAAATTGGCGGGACCGGCCGAGATGGTCCGGCGCCGAAAAAAGCGAGAGGAGCGTCTAGGGAATACCAAAAAAGGCCACAAAAAAGGCGTCATCTCCTTATGAACTCCAAGCAATGATGGCCATCAAGCTGAGCAGTGTCTTCCTTGAATTTATCCTGACTCAACCGGTTAAGGGAGAGGCAAGGAAGACACACCAGGGGAGAGGAGGCACATCCCCCAGGAACCACCCAACCCACAGAGATAGAGCAAAGCCCATGAGGAGAAGTGGCAGGGAGGGTGGTTTCGCACAAACAGGGGCCCCCGTGGGGTACCCCTGGATTGGGCAAAAGACTATGAAAGGATGGAGGTGAAACAGGAAGAGAAAACAAAAACCAGTAAATGAAACTGGTGAGAAAAAGGGTGGCCTAGCCGCCAGCAGAGAATGTGTCAGGGGCGAAAAACCCTGTGGTGTGAAGGAGGGGCCCCCGTGGGGTATCCCTGGAGTATCACGAACCACCTGTCGCCCAGGCCCTTGAGACACAGTGAAGGACTCGAAAGGGGGGACTCGGGAATAACGCTAATAATGCGGCCGACACAAACTCTACAAACAGCACCGCCACCAACGAAATCTCAGATTGTTTACCAACGGTACACCTAGGCTATGAAAAAATGAAAACTCATAGGGGCATAGCAATTCCTGAATGAGAAAACGAGCTAGGCTAAATTAAGCTAAAAGCTAAACTATGCCCAGACTAACAGGAAAGAAGAATATGAAAAGAGAAAGAATGAAAAACATATACGAGGAACGCCAGGCGCCCCTGTACCTTCAGTAGGCTATTTCCACACGCGTCTCCATTATACACACTTAGGAGCCCATTTACGTGTGCCCTAGATCACGTAACATCTGTCTAACAAAAAAGAAGGCCAGATAAGCCGAAACGAACCTAAACAGGGTGAATTAAAGGAGCACAACAAAAGCGACTTCATTCAATGGAGCGCGTGAAAAAATGATGACAAGAGAGGGTCGCTCATGCGCACGTTCGACAGGGATCTGCACATGACGGAACACGGGATGGGCCTTAAGCGGTAACTAAGGTAAACCCCTTTTTCTTCTCTTCTATGCTTTTTTCACCTTCGGTGGTAGTTTTGGTTAATGTACAACGTCTCCTAGAGCAAGATAAGGAGTAGACTCTAGACGTTTTCTTTTTAACCGCGGTTGGAATGACGACATAGCAGTCAAAATAATAATAATAATAATAATAATAAGCATGTTACTTATTTTTCATAAGCGCCAATTTTTCCGAAGAATTCACTAGCGCTCGAAAAGAGAAAGAAAAAAGAACAAAAATCAATGCATCAAAAGAAGGCTCATATACAACACACATTTAACAATCACTAGCAGTGGCAAAATAGCCTAAACTCTATAGCCATCTGTCATGACACCTCTCTCGAGATCATAGCTTCTCTCAAAGAGAAAAGTCTTAAGTTGTCTCTTGAAGCATTCAACAGAACTCAGTTGTCTCATGGACAGCGGCAACCTGTTATACAACCTCGGAGCCATGTAGGAGAATGACCTCTCAAAGAAAGAAGACTGCTGGAAAGCCCTTGGTTCATCAAGACGAAAAGGGTCATTGTCATGACGCACAACTACACCATGGTGTGCCGGTGGGTGCCTGAGCAGCTCCGCAAGGTACCTAGGCTCACCAAATTTGAGAACCTTAAAAGTCACCAAACACAACTTAAATTCTATTCTTGCTCTTACTGGCAGCCAGTGCAGTTCTATGTGAAGAGATGTAGTAGGAGTTCTAGGTGGAACACCAAAAATTAGTCTTGCGGCCCTGTTAAGAACAGACTGAACTTTCTTCAAAATATAATTTGGAAGACCCACCAACAGGGCATTGCAATAATCAACACGAGAGAAGACCAATGAGTGAACCAACGTCAGGAGGCAACGTCTGGTTATAAACGGCTTCACCAAATAGAGATTTCTGATGTGCAAGTAACAACTTTTAACTATCTGGTTTACATGCTCTTTGAAATCTAATCGGGAGTTCACATATACACCCAGATTTCGAACAGAGTTGGCCGGTCGCAGCTGAGATCCACCCACATTGATGGAGAGGGCACCTACCATATCATCAGCTCTTCTATTTCCTCGGATGATGAGAATATCAGTTTTACCATCATTTAGTTTAAGTTTTCTCGCTCTCATCCACTTCTTGATATCAGACATCAACAATTCCATCTTACTCCGTATATCGACTATATTTGTGATTCTCACATAAATCTGGGTGTCATCTGCATAAAAGTGAAAGGTGACATTATGTGCACGAAGCAGAAGAGACAAACTGCTAATATAAATTATAAATAGGATAGGACCCAAAACTGATCCCTGCGGAACACCATACTGCAGGGGTGTCGAGTCCGAGATCACTTGATTTACCATCACACTCTGGGATCTACCTGACAAGTACGACCCAAGAAGCAAGAGAGCGGAGTCACGCACACCACAATCATAAAGATCACTCAATAACAACTCATGATCCACTGTGTCAAAAGCCGCAGAGAGATCAAGCAAGACCAATAGTGAGGCCACACCATTGCAAATGTTCTCAACTAGATCATTATGTACTCTAATCAATGCTGTTTCAGTTGAATGATGCTGTCGGTAAGCAGACTGAAAAATTGGGATAGTTTCATTCTGCTGAAGTAGTGGTTGTAATTGGTCAAGTATTGCACGCTCTAATGTCTTTGATATGAAGGACAGGTTGGAGACAGGACGATAGTTCAACATGTTCTCAACATCAAGTCCAGGTTTCTTTAGAGTAGGTCGGAGTAGTGCATGCTTTTCAGAATGTGGGAAGCTACCTTCAGAGAAGATAGACAAGTTGTCATTGCAATTAGGTTAATAGCCTTGACGTTGGATTTGCCAAGACTACTAACAAATTCCCCACATCCAACTCCCGTGTCACACCATCCACCACAAGCTCCACTCTCACCAGCGGGTAAGACCGCACAGCATTGATGCCTTGAACCACTACAACCCGAGCTGCGTTAAGAGGATTACCAGTGAAGTTCTTAAGTAACGTCTGGGAGGCACCCGTATCACGCAACAACTCAAGCCTATGTTCCACACCAGCCCACCTCACAGTGCCATGTCCCCTATGACCACAAAAAGCATCTCGGACGGGTAGCGAGCCCTCCTTATGCTTCTTTACCGACTGTGACTTCGCAACCGACGATTTACCCCGGACAAACGCGGAAGACCTCAAAGACACCCCGATGTTGCTCACTAGAGACACCACCGCTGTAGACTGTGTGATCGGGCAAGAGCGCGCAATATGCTCCTTCTTATGGCACTTAAAACACTCCACCTCACTCCTTGACTTCCCCTGGGGTGGGGAAGGGCCCTGGCCTTTCTTTAACGAGAAGGATTTCGACTTGGGTTCAAAATTGGCAACAGTGCTCTTAGTAGGATAATTTGTTGCATCATTAGTTCGGGGGGGTGGGGGGGGTACGCCCCTTGTTACCTGCCTCAGCTCTCTGGGCAGACCCGCACCCACTAATTAACGACAACCTGAGGTCAGCCAACTCAGCCGCCTCCTGCAGAGTTTTAGGTTGCTTTTCTTTCAGGTTAAGAGTCAAGTGCCCACCAGTGCATTTAAAGAATTGTTCTAACAACACTAATTGCTTCACCGCATCAAAAGTAGTTGCTTTCTCCGACCTCAACCAATTCTCAAACGCATCTGATAGTTCTCTAGCGTGTTCCTGGAAAGTACTCTCCTCTCGCTTAGGAACAGCCCTAAACTTCAGCCTATAGGTCTCTGGCTGCAACTCATACGCCCTCAGGACAGCCTCTTTCAACGCCTCATAATTCACACAGGAATCTAGGGGCAAAGCATCGTACGCCTTGAGTGCTTTCCCCGTCAATCGTGAAGAAACAAGGGCTGCCCACTTCTCCTCGGGCCATTGGTGCTCCCGGCACTTTTTCTCAAAACGGAGAAAGAATTCTGTAACTCCTGACTCATCAAACACTGGAACCAACTTTAGTAGATGCGACAGGGACTGGTCATGGGGTCGACCCCCCTGGACGAAACGGTTCCCCGTCACCTCTACACAAGTTTTCTCTAGGTCAACATCGGCACAATACCTTGCAGACTCATACTTGAGCTCAGCCTCTCGCTGATTGAGCTCAGCCTCATGCTTCTGCTGCTGCTGCCTGAGCTCAGCCTCATGCTTTCGCTGCTCGAACTCAGCCTGTCGCTCCTGCTGCTTAACCCTTCCTACCCGGCCTGTCTTCCCTAAGGACGGTCGCCCGTACCCGGGCGAAATGGCTGAAAAACGTCTAGGCCTAGGCTACCGTATTTATGTTTATTTTCACAGCTAGAACTTTCCCACTCATCTATAATCGTAGTGCGGTTTTCAATCTGTATTTTGGCGTTGAGTAGAGCTCTGTAAGTCAACTGGTTCAGTTGTGATGACGATTTCAGTGGAGCAAATATTGCAGAGATGTTGCCAATATGGGGGCTTTTCAGACACTAATTTCATCTGACGTCAGAACAATAACATTGAAGAGTCTTCTCCTTCTTGTTTTCGGAGGTGCGGTGACGCAACGCTTGGGTTTGTTGACATACGTCGTACGCACGGCGTTCAGACCAAGCTTAATTAGGCTATTAAGCTGCCGTCTTAGGTAAGGACTGCCAGATAGCGGCCCTTCTGCCGAGTTGTCCTTACCTAAGGTAGCCCGGGTAGGAAGGGTTAAGTTTGGCGAGCTCGAACTGAAACAACATCTCGGGAGACAAACCTTGAGGAGGGGGTGCTACTACCGGGGACCCACCCAGTGAGTCACCTAGAGGCATACCCAACCGCCAGCGGACATCGGCCTGCGGGAACGTACTCGGCTCCGGAACCCGAGGGGGCGCCATGATAGGAGTTGAGTGGAATGGGGGCTGGGACGAAAGTGCCCCAGCTCCCGCTCCACCCGAAGCCTCATGCACCCCACCCAGCACACAGGTAACCAGCTCACTTCTTGACCAACCGCTAGTGCAAGAAAACCCTAAGACCATGGCTATACACTGCAGTCCGTACCGATCCAGCCCCGACACCCGGTCCGCCGACACAGGCTCCTCCAAAAACCTCCGAGCATCCTCCTCACCGTTCACTACCCGAACGCCGTCAAACAACTCCACCTTCTCCACCTTCTCGCCTGTCTCTCGCACTGTGCCCTCACTATGCTCAAACCCGTCCAGTGATGACATGATGGAGTAAAAAAAAAAAATCCCAAGTCAAGACAAAAGTAGCCAAACTCTCGCGTAGCTTTATTCACAAAAAATATTTGAAGATGTTTTTAAGTGCAATACTCCGTGTGTCCAGGCATTTTGACTCGATAAATAAACTCCAACAAGTTCCATATATCCTCAAAAACAATGTCCACTGCCAACACTGCGAGAAATAAAATCGAACCCACAAATGGCGAATAAGATTTCTCTCCCAAAAAAATCCTGCAAAACTCAGTTCACTATATCCTGGACTAAGGTCGCCATTTGTTACGACCGGCACAGCAAAATAAACAAGGGCACTTAATATTGGACTACAAGATAGGCTAGATCTGCAACAACGGTACGCTAATTCCAAACCCTCGAACTATTAAGCCGGTGAACAAAACACTTAAACCCGCCACAGTTAATCTACTGGATAACGGGGTATCAATTAACTGGGTTAAGTGTACTTCTAGAAAGGCTTTCCGGTGACGGCAAAGCCTACTCACAACAAGAGTAATTACGTTAATAAAAAGCTCTCAAGTAATAACAATGCTTAAATAAACTATGACAAGATTTAATAAAAGATTATATGCTTACGTTATCTTTAGTGTGAGTCTGAACTCAACACTAAAACTCTTCAATTCTCTATGAAAACACTTGAAGTCTAGTCCTACAGCAAACAGATATGGAATCTTCTGAAAACGTCTGATGCTCTAAGATGCTCGTCGAATATAGAACAGGAATAATGCAGGGGGCTGGACACCAAAGCGTGTATCTTAACCCTCTCACCACGGAAGGGCTCTTGAACGCCCATAAAAAAGCATATAACAGGTACCCGGAAGGCCTCTTGAACACCCAGTGGTTGAAAGCCTGTGAGCTTCGTGTGCGAGGCGTCGGTCCGACGCATGTAAACAACAGCCGGCTGGACCGACGCCCCGCATCTCCGGCCACAAGAAGGAGAGCGTCGCTTGTTCGTGTGTGCCTGTATGTTGTTGTTAAGTATCGAAAAGTGGTGTAAAGTGGCTGTGTTGGCCATAAAGTTATCTCCAATGAAATCATCATCACAGCTCAACCAGTTGACTTAGAGAGCTCTACTTAATGCCATTCTACAGGTAAATAACACAGCTACGCTTGGGGATGCGCGGGAATGCGGGAAGCAGTCTGATTAACGAATATACGGTAGCCTAGCCTAGACATTTTTCGGCCAAAACACCCGGGTTTCGAGGAATATATATATAATACATAGCCGGGGCTGGAGGGTTAAATACACCAAAAAGTAGGATACATATATATGGAAACAAGAGAGTGCAACAACTCTGTGACAGCACTAACAACAGCAACTCAAAAACAGTACTTCCTTAGCCAAAGTAACAGCCATACTGGGTTGTGCACTATGCATCAACCTAGGCTAAAACAATACGTGAATAATTGCTAAAGCATACGCGGTTAAAGTTAATAAACAAAATGCTGTCTTTCTTACTAATAAAGTCTAGCAGCAGCATAAAGGTACCGGGAGCCTAGGCAGAGCTCAAGCATGCTCGCAGCCTACTGTCTCCCCTGAACAGATTTCCCTTATCTTACGTTAAGTGACTAGGAGGCTCTCTTGGTAAGTCCAGATCTCAAGTATCTGGTCTTACCCTGGCGCTCCTCAAAGGTCAACAAAATGAGTTAGCAAGTATACAAGCAAGAGTAGGCAAAAGCCCTTCGCTTTTATACTGCTAAGCTCGCAAAGGAAAATATGCACAAGGGTGAACTACAGGCTACCTAGCTCCGTCGAAGTCGTACAGGCTCTGACTTGCCATATACATAACACAGACAATGACCAAAGATACCCTCCACTGTCTAGCATTAAATAGTAATAAAGAACAACCAAATAATTAGAAGCACCCAACAATATGCATCCATGTGACTATGATTCTAATAAACTCTAAAGCTAGTGCAAAACATATATGTGAGAACAGGCGCTGGTAATACGACTGGCCGACTATGGAAGTCGTAGGCGAGAACCAGAAGGGATGGGTAATTGAATAAAGATAAGAAGTATTGGAAAGAAGGAGTTCAGAGAGAGGCACAGCAGTAAAGGGGGTTAGATGTGGGACAGAATGCGAGGGACTTGTAGGGCCGAGCGCGCGATACCATGTTCTGACGAGAGAGAAGGAGAGAAGGAGAGAAGGAGAGAAGTACTGAGTCTGGCCACCAGATGGCTCTGCGACCAATCACAGGCCGCTACGTCACATGACAAGCAGACGTCATATGCCATGCCAGGCCCGCCGTCCAATAGCGAGCGGGCGGGCCCACCGAGTGAGGAATGCACACGTACATACGCACACACACTGCCTCTTCGCTCTCCCCTCCGACTCTCTCTCTCTCTCACGCGCTGCATGTTATAATCACTACCATGGATATAAAATACTTCTAAGTGTCACAGACAAGAATAAAGGCAAACACTGATCTGTCTGTGACAACATGAATACTAAGAAAGAAAGAATATCGTTCTACGATTATTATAGCCCATTTCACTGCCGTGGCGAGTGCTAGCGAGTCACGAGTACATTCTGGCAAGCTGGCCAGCGTAACAACTGAGGAAAGTGACTTTATGGCATTATGAGCATCAAGCTTCGAGAAATCAGACCAAGGCTTCAAGGATTTCATGGCAGAAAATACTGGAGAAGGTTTGTACACAAAAAATTGAATATCAGACATGGAAGGGAAAGGAGACACGACCACATCCAGCACTCGTCCCTCAGAGTCTTTTGCCCGCAGTTGTTTTAACTCATTTACTTCAACGACCCATGATGGAGGTACCGGGTAAAGCTCAGCGACCCCCGTCTCCGCACCTTCTGGTGTCAGAGGTCCAATTACTGGTTGCCAAACTCGGGCAGAGCCATACAGCAAAGGCATTGGCTTTTTGGGCAACTCCGGGTCCACTTCCAGGGCAACCGGAGTGATTGGGGCTAGGAATAGCCCCAACCTGTCAAGGGTGGAAATTGGGAGGTTTAACGACCCTCCCAATACCAAATGAGGTATACTGTACCTCCTATTTGGTTGTAGCCTCGGAGTATCCAACGTAGAGCTTATACTATGACGATGTAATCTGCTTCGCTCTAGAGCGGCAATTATCGTATACACATAGCGCGAATTTAATCGATAACATCTAGAGTAGCACCTTTCTCTCTCTACTAGGTACATTGTACATACTTTTGAGGTCTTTTAAATAGAAAATTGAAAAGAGAAACGAGAAAGAAAAGAAAAAGTTGTCGACTAGGCCATTCCATCTGGCTCTTCACGCCGCTGTCAGGGGCGTACCTTCTAACCCGGTCCGGATTAAAGGGCATCTCGATATCAAGCTACAAAAGAGGCAAGATTGGATGGGCAGGAGTACGGTCTGTGGGAGGGACACTATGACGTTGGATACTCCGAGGCTACAACCAAATAGGAGGTTTACCTCATTTGGTATTGGGAGGGTCGTTAAACCTCCCAATTTAGTAGTAGCCTCTACGTTCCAACGTAGAGCTTAGAGTACCAACATTGGAGGCGGACATCCAAGCCGAGAAAACTCAAACAACAGCAATTGGTTAAGGATCATGATAAAGAAAAGACAGACTTAAACAAGAGAGTTTATATAAAGAGTGTACGGACAGGTGCATATTAAGAGAGGCCACGTACAGTCATGTCATGTTCTTTTAGATCTTAACCTAATTGTATGAATGTTACATATCATAATGGTGGATATGGAATACAGGATGCCCCCCCCCCCCATTATATGGAGTAAAGTAGGAAGTACTACACCGGATAAGACCAAGTGTAAACATCTCTAACAGCACCGCGCACAATGAAAAAAGTGCCGGAGGTGATAAGTGAGACCCATTAGATAAAGGACGGAACACTTAATTCTGCGGACTACTAGAAAACAGTAGGACAAACACCCCAAGGACAATGCATGAGCATGACATAAGCGAGTGATGCATAACGAACAGAATGTGATGACGGGAAGAAAGTAATGAAACATACAGTAACATCTACCTTTCAAACACATAATGTAGTAATGAAGGAAATGAAAAACAAGATCCTTAAGCCTACAGTAGGTAAGGTCCTTAACCCTAGGTGACATTACATACAGATATGTGCAACCCAAAGTCCCACCCCCCTCCCCCCAAAAGTGGAGCGGACAGGATAGGAGAAAGACAGTAGGGGGAAGGACAAGCATAGAGGAATACCCCTAAGTAACCCTTTGGCCCAACGCAACACAAGGACGCCCCGGCATGTCTGTGGACATGGACAGATAGGAGGAGACAAACGTGTTGGGGGAAGACCACAGCCCTGTGTCAGCAATATCCCTGAGGGAGTGATTGTGAAGGAAGCAGAGCGTGGCCACATAAGACCGAATGTCATGCGCCGAACCTCGAACCAGAGGATTGCTATCCGTAATGACGCGACACAGGCGTAGTCCCACAGTACGTGTGGTCAACCTCCTACTGGGCGTAGGCGCCACCCAGAGAGCCAACCCCGACGCCGGCACAGTGGAATGAACAAAGGAATGAAGCGAAAGAACAGGGCACAACGTGTGATGACGATGGCCGCGCGTAAGAGCGGGGACCGGGAAAGGCTTAAACACGTGTGCCTCTCGTTCGTTCTTAGCAAGAAAATGAACAGACTTAGCCAAAGTTACCGACCCGAGGATGGGAGCAAACCGCAAGCGGTTCTGGGTCCCGAGACATGGCAGCCCACGCCGATACCCTCTCACCCATAACTAAAGCTAGAAGAAACAGTGGCTCGCCAAGGAATCTGTCAGGCGTGGGGTGAAGAGTGGATGCCGCAGACGAGAGCCATGTGAGAGCCGCCGCCAGAGACCGCTGACGGGGAATCTGACGTGGGGTTGGTCCGAGCCGAAAGTAGGCTTGCATGAAAAACTCCAGTTCATTCTGAGGAACTACCAACCCCGTGAGGGTCTCAAAAGGCACGCGAATGGCAGATAGGTGGGTCCCAAATGCGTTGTATATGGAGTGACGCTCCTCAAATAAACAATGGAAGGAGCGAAGCACAAGCGCCACTGACGGAGTAGCCTGTGAAGAGTTGGGTAACCAACAAGTAAAGCAGCGCCAGGGAGATTCATATATCATCCATGTAGATGGCGTCCAAAGTAGAGTGAATTTGGTAGGTAATGACCGTCCAAACCAGGGGAGCCACCCTGCCGCACAAACATCCAACGATGCGAATGCCAACGAGGTCCCTAGGTCTCCATTCGACCCCAAGTGGAAGCTCGAGACCGACATGGGCACGGGATCCGGGCAGCATCGTATCAGCTGAGTGTACCAGGCTTGGGCCGGCCATAGGGGCGCGAACAACCAAACAATGCCCTGGTACTCTCTCAGCCTGTGGAGGACCTTGCACAACAAAAGTGCGTCGGTTGGTGGAAACACGTATAGTGATTGCCACCTGGTCCAGTCATCGCTGAAAGCGTCCGGGCCCCCCGCTGGAGTGTGAAGCCAGCGGGTCAGGAACACAGGCAACCTGGTTGTCACGTGAGAAACGAACAAGTCGACCAGTGGAACATCCCAGGAGGCTGCCAGGTCGCCGAATACAGTTTGTTTGAAGGACCATGTTACCTGGGTGCTCCGGCCCCTAGACAGAACATCCGCCCACAGGTCGGGAGACCCGGTTAGGTAGATCGCAGGCAGCGTAATGTTGTAACGATCTGCCTGAAAAAAACAGTTCCTCCGCCAGACCCCGAAACATCGCGGATCCGGAGGAGCCCCGTTTCATCATGCAATGAACTGCAGGCATGTACTTACACTAGTTGTAGTAGGCCATCCGGAAGGCCAACGATCTGCCGGGAAGGGCTAGCCCTTGACCCCGCAGGAATAACAATGGGACCAACAGTATCAAGACTTGTAAGTGTAAGGGAGTGAGACCTGACCACTTGCCTAGGTGTTGGTGACCCATGGTGGACTGGGAGCCCCATCCCACCCCGCTCGACGCATCGTTGCCTATCCAGATGGTCGACGGGGGCGAATTCCAAGGCACAGCTCTCGCGAGCCTGCCCCGAACAACCCAGTGTGTCAAAAACAAATGGAACGAGCATGGAAGCGGACAAAGCCGACGCGGAGGCAACAGTGGGAATGCTTAGTCGCCCAGTTGAAGCAGGCGTGTTAATCCCGAACCTCCCTAGGGGAATGGTCAGACACGCCCAATGGAGCGACCCGAACAACGAGCCCCAGAGTGACCCGGTAATTATGACCGAGTGCAACGCAGCAAAAAGATTCCTTCGAAGCTGCGAGGCAGTCACCCGACTCTGTCCGACGGTCGCGCTCGCCATGATCCAGTCCAGGCCCCCCCACGTCACGTCTAGGGACGGGGTGAGGCACGACGTGGGAACGTGTATCTGGAAACCTAAACTTGTGACGTGGTGGATGACAAGGAGAGTGTGTTGTGCACATTGAGTGGGAGAGTCTGCGGAGATGAGCGAATCGTCCAAGTAAAACAGGAGCTGAATCCCCTGACGGAGCAGGGGAGTCAGAGCCTGCTGGACGAGTAACGTAAAGACGCGTGGCGCGATATGGAGACCGAAGGGCAGCCTGTCGAACGTGAAGACCCTTGCGTGCAGCTGGAGCGCCAGATAGCACTGGAACCGAGGTGCAAGCGGCACATGCCAATATGTGTCCTTGAGAACCAGGGATATCACCCAGCAGCCGGGACGGAGCGCCAACCGCACCTGACTGATGGTGAGCATCCGAAAGCGGTTGTTCACGATATGCAAATTGATGCAAGACCACCGGTCTCATCGCATCGCAGTCCTTCTGCGGGACCAGAAACACAAGTGAGAGGAATACCCGCCTGAGTGGCGAGATTACCCGAACAATCCCATGCTCGAGTATTGACATGACAACCTGTGACGCATGTCCAGTGTGAGCATGCTGTACAGAACGCCTAGTCATGCCCCACTCTCGCTAGGATCGTCAGGGCAGGAACTTTGGCTGTAGTCTATGTAGAGTTTCCTAACTTAGTTCATGTGAGCCGTTGTACTATAAGTAATATGAATATGTATTTTGTTTTCATCTGAGTCAACGAGTTTATTTTATATCATTAGTTATAAGTATTGTGTGTAAAACTTATTTGTAATGATGGGAGAGGCAGCCACAGTTGGGGGTCAGTGGGTGCGCCATGCGGGAGGTGGGCCTAACTCACTAGCACTCCCCCCCCCTCCCCCCTCCCCTCAGTGCTAGGAAAGCCTTTGTCTATCCCAGAGGAGAGAGAGAAATTACGTAATGATTGTCAGTGGGCGGTCCTTAGTAGTTCACGTTGGGCTCACTAGAGGGCCGAGTATAAAAAGGGAAGTCTAGCCATTTTTTGATCAGAACTCATTAGGCAGAGCGACTTCTCATTTCCCTTGCTAACTATATATATTCTTCTGACTGATGTGAACTTTCTCTACTACCTTACATTCTTATCTCCTCTTTTCCCTGCCTTTTTTAACTTCCATGGTCCCGTTGGTGCAGAGCTAGTCAGCCAACGTATTATCGCTTGAGTTCTCAGAGATACTTGCCTATTAGATAGCCTATTTTGGAAGGGTTAACTTAGAATAGGATTGATTTATGTTTGTTGCACTTGTATATGCATTTCCCTGTGTGTTATTATTATTATTCCTGTTTTCTGCTAGTCTAGGTAATGCTAGACTGGGGTAAGGCTTTTCTGTGTTACGAGTTGTTGTTTGATGCAGTGGTTGAGCTATAAACCTGCATACTCGTTTCGGTTCAGTGAAGCCTAGGTTGTCTTCGCGGCTGACTGTGTTGAGTTAATAATTTACAGTGCGTGAGGGCAAGAGCCTAACCACCCTGTATTTTATTAACAGTTTGTTTTTACTTTGTCAAGGAGCCGGGAGAAAACCAGATACAAGGGATCTGGATTTCTCAAAGTGCACTTGTTAGTGTTAATGTAATACTTTAAACAGTTGTGAGGACTTCGCTAGGCTACGAGCCGTTTTTGCTCAGTCATTGCTACCTTTTGCCCACAGTACCCCAGCTAGACTTTACTCGATTAGTAGATACAGAATAGTATTGAAGCTTTCCTTATGTATGATATTGTTTATGCACTATTGATTTCATGTGTTGCAAGCTTGGCTACTTTAGTGATTAGTGGCCCACGAGCACAATCCTAGTAGGCTATTGCCGTTGCATTTGCGGAGTACTTCTTTTTAATGTTTGCCATTTACTATTGCATATTCTTTAATTATTCTTATGCCAATTTAAACCTTTAATAGTATTTAATTGCCAGTGTTTTGCTTATTGAATTGCTGTTCAAAATCCGATACGTACTTCTTACGAGCATCCGAGAAGCATCTAACTTTTTTCAGAAGATTCCTTGCTCGATGCTTAAGGACTATTAATTAACGTAACGTAATAGTGCCGATCCGAAGTAGAGGGTGGAGGACTTCTTAAGTTCTTAGTCAAGGGTGGATTACTTCGGCTTCGGCCAACACTATTCTTTGGTGTTGTTGTTTCTTACTTCTTTGTTTGATTGTTGACCAGACTAGATAATTCCTGTCTCTTTATTAGTCTGTTGTTGAACACTAGTACCGAGTTCTTGTATACCCCGTTATAGCAGATTGAACTCTGGAGGGTATTGGGTGTTTTTTGTTCGGCTGGCAGTACTCAGGGGTTGGGATCGTGTGTTTCCGTTGTGACAGCGAGCCGTATTCGAGTCCTGATTGAGAGCCCTTGTGTACCCGAGTGCCAGGTCGTAACAAACCGTGGCCACATCTGGAGAGACGTGCCGATGTCGGGGAGGACGTCTGAGAGGGGGCCTAGACCGCCCCCTCCAGAACACCCTGGGAGGAAGCGGCTTCGGGAGGCCGCGACGCCCCAGAAACACGGGGTGCGAAGTGTCCCGCAGTCGCAAAGAGGTAAGTCGTTTGCCACGCACCATCCGAGAAGAGACCCTCAGTGGCGAGCTCAGAGAGGAGTAGCTTCGTCCTGATCTCCGTGGGCGCCTACGTACAGAAGGCCACCCTCAGCGACGATCTACACTTAGCAGCCTCATG
This sequence comes from Paralithodes platypus, assembly GCA_032716605.1. Classification (NCBI taxonomy): domain Eukaryota; kingdom Metazoa; phylum Arthropoda; class Malacostraca; order Decapoda; family Lithodidae; genus Paralithodes; species Paralithodes platypus. The sequence continues at coordinate 439,035 of CM064532.1, read as the reverse complement.
GACGGCACCCTGAAGATCACCCACTGAGGTCAGGGCGAGCTGCAGGCGCACGCGCCGCAAGGTCTCCCAACCCTTCTTGAGGTCACCAGCAGGTTCGGCTTAAAGAAGCCGGAGTGAAACCTCGCCACTTGGAACAGTAGGAGGAGGGTGGAGAGCCAGCGAGCGGCGCGTAGCTGGAGCCGGTGATCCTGAGCGAGGACACTCTTCTCCGATAGCACGAAGAAAGACGTGGGCAACTGGTCGAACACAATGTTAGGGGCATTCAGCCATGACCAAGATGTGGGAGAGACCCCGGACGACGACAGGACTAGCCCAGACACAAAAGTGTTGTCAGTGGGGCGGGAGAGAAACAAAGCCCTCAGCAGACCTGACGCCAAAACCAACCCCCTCCGCCAGCCACCGAACCCAAGGCCCGTCCTCAAGATTGGTGAGCGCGAGCATGATGTTGCCTGCAGCATCGTGAGCACTCTTCACCAAAGGAAGACCGGCAATGGCCGACAGAGCGGGAGCATCAGCGAAGATATCTCGGCGGGCGTAGTCCGACTAGAAACGTGTAGACCCAGAGGGAGATACCCTAGGACGGTATGTAAAAAAACTGCAAATCCGACCTACTGGGGTGAGGCCGGATATCCACCTCTGGGAACTATGCCGTCCGGAGTCAGTGCCCGGAAGATACCCGGAGCATGAATCTGCATATTCCAATTAACAGCAACTGGCCGTTCACCCCCATGCATGAGTGGCGGCACGTTCCGGGTGACTAGCCACCACATTCTGCCAAGACGCAGGCTCGCCTTACAAAGAAGAAAGGATACGTTTGGTAATCTTAAACTGAGACAGTGGGGGAACACTAACGGGCCGGCCAACCATCCCCAGCCCGCACCCAGGCAGCACGCCGAAAGACGGTGAAGGAGCCGGAGAGGGGGCAGGCGCAGGCAGAGCCGTGGCTGCCACCACAGGGGTTGCTGGCCCAGTAGGCAGTTGACCTTAGTAAAGGGGAAAGGCCAGTAAAACAGCAGACATCTACATTCAAGCGTCCCAACCGAATTGTCTAGCATCACAGCTGACGTGGGAAAAGAGAAGAGAGGCAAAGCATAGGTCCGACCTAGAGTAGGATAGAACCCACCCGAGGGCGGAACGGGCCCCGGGAGGCCCTAACCCAGATGCCAGAGGCTTGTAAGCGAGCTGTAAGTATCCAGCAAGAGAAGGTGTCGAGAGGACCGACCTGGAGCGGGAGTCATCGACGCACCAGGGCGGAGCGAGCCAATTGCAGCCCGACCTAGAGACCCACGGCACCGGTGAGGGTGGAAGGAAAAAACCACTCAAGACACCGGTGAGCACAATGTAGGTGAAGACCGTGGCTTAGGAACCTCAAGGCATTGGTGAGTCCAAAATAGGTGAAGACAGCGTCTCAGGAACTCAAGGTATTGGTGAGTTCAAGGTAGGGTAAGACCGAGTCTCAGGAGCTGGAATCAGACGAAAACAGGTGCCCCCAAGATGGGTTAGAAAAACCGTAGACAGGCAAGCAAGAGCAAGCCGAGGAGGCAACAGTGTCTGACATCCAAAACGCCACCTTTCCCCCCCCCCCCCCCCCAAACAAAAAGTTAGGCTAAGCGAAAAGTCGGCCTAGCCTAAAGAGGGGCAGGGAAAAAAGAAGCACGACGTCGGAACGTAGAGCCCACAGCAAAACCGCGGTTTTGCAGGAATGTTAGTCCGACCAGTATGTCGGACGGCAGAGAGCGGCCAAACAATCAGAGGATCACCAAAGACCGCATGTGCGGGGATCAAGGGGTATACGGCAGACGAACCTGAGAAGGAACGCTGACACTGTTGCCAACCCAAAAAAGACCAAAAAGATGGTTTCACATTTCTGAGATTTCGCAGGAGCCGTGCATGACATGCCGGACCGAATTGGCAACAGTGTGAAGAGTGAGCAACAGCCCTCCATCGACGAAGGTTAGGCCACGAACGCCCCCCGCCAACAGACGGAAGAGCGATCCACTAACGGAGGTAACCAGGGCTCATCACTAGGCCTGTATGGGCGAGGAAGAGACCCCAATAGGGAAGGGAACCCTATGAGGAGGCTAAATGAAAGAGAAAGAAGAGGACTGTGCCCCCCTTTCATACATTAAGGCAGCCTAGCCTAGGAAAAACTCCGATATAGTGACAGCACTTCGCGAAACGAGCTCCCCCCTCCCCCCCAATGTAAACCCCAAGCAGGGGAACAAATAAGGCGACCGTACTTGGAGGCCTGAGGCGGAGGCGAGGGAGGCAGAGGAGAGCATCCAAAGTGGAGCGGAGCACAGCCTGGGAAACAGGGGAGAAGAGTATGAAACACCAGAAGCGATGCATCAACAGGCATGGATAAGTAGCAACGCACTCTTCAACCCAAAACCCAGAGAGGAGCGGACCATCAAGGTACCCTCCAGTCGGGGGCGGAACAACAGGACAGCCAAAAAAGCGGGAAACACACGCCGCCGTAGGGCGGTGTAAACACGCCCTGGAGCGGTCGTATTAGACCAAAATAAAAAAGTCGTAAGGTAAACCGATCACAAGGGCAGGGAGACGCCCAAAAGCACTCACTAGACCTTGAGAAATCAACCTCCGCTGCATAACGGAGAGTGTAGACCCCCCCAATGTAAACCCCCAACCAGGTGAACAAAGAAGGTGACATTACCCGTAGGCCTAGGGGGAAGCGAGGGAGGCACAGGAGAGCACCCAAAGTGGAGCGTAGCACAGCCTGGGAAAAAAGGAAGAAGAGCATGAAACACCAGAACCGATGCACCAACAGGCATGGACAAGTAGCAATGCACTCCCCAACCCAAACCCAGAGAGGAGCGGACCAACAAGGGACCCTCCAGTCTGGGGCGGGACAACAGGACAGCCAAAAAAGCCAAAAAAGCCAAAAAAGCCAAAAAAGGCCTTCGATAAGGTCCCACATAAAAGGTTAATAGAGAAAGTTAGAAGCTATAATATAGGGGAGAAATGTGTGAAATGGATAGAAGCCTTCCTGAAAGATCGGAGACAGAGGGTACTGGTGAATGGAATAGGCTCGGGGTGGAGGGAAATTACAAGTGGGGTACCTCAGGGATCTGTGTTGGGACCACTACTGTTCGTTATATTTATCAACGACTTGCCTGAAGTTATAACTAATGGAAGTGAGGTATACCTGTATGCGGATGACACTAAACTGTATAGAAGAGTGAGGAGTAAGGAAGATATGGGTTTGCTTCAAGGAGATGTGGAGGGCATGAAGGGATGGTCTGAGCATTGGTTAATGCCTTTTCATCCAAAAAAATGCAAGTACATGCGGATTGGGACCAGCAAGATAGACAAGGTAGGATACAGTATGTATGAAGCGATGGAGGAAGTGAGTGCAGAAAAGGATATAGGAGTAGTGATAGACAATAAGTTAAATTTCTCAGAACATTTAGCGGAAAAGATAAACAAAGCCAATAGAATTGTAGGGCTGATAAGGAGGACATTTGTGTCACTTGACGAAGAAATCTTCAGGAATCTATATACAGCGCTGGTTAGGCTGCACCTGGAATATGCAAACCAGGTGTGGGCTCCATATATGGTAAAGGATATAGAAGCAGTGGAGAAAGTGCAGAGGAGAGCTAGCAAGCTGGTACCAACGTTGAAGAACGCGAGCTATGAGCAGAGGTTGAGGACACTGGGGCTTCCGACACTGGCATATAGGAGAAAGAGAGGGGATATGATAGAGACTTTTAAGATAGTGTCAGGAAAGTACGATGAGGATGTGTGTGAAGGTATCTTCTTGATGCGGGAGGGAACAAGAACGAGAGGACACTCTAAGAAAATTTACAAAGAAAGAAATAGGCTTGAGAAGGCAAAGAACTCATTTTGTGATAGAGTGGTAAATGAGTGGAACGCACTGCCCCAGTATGTAGTCGATTCCGAATCAATAAGGGAGTTTGAAAGTAATCTTGATAAAGCATGGGGAAGACAAGATTTGAAGTTTGATTATAAAACAAAAATACAGAATAGTAAAAATGTTGCGTCTGCTACCGCCGCCGCCAACACCGTGAACGACCGCAGCAGTGCAAGTACTGGTAATGAGCTGGATACACAGGCATAGTTTGCCTTTTTCCAGAGGATCTACTGTAAGAAACTGTAAGAAACTGTAAGTAACACACGCCGCCGTAGAGCGGGGTAAACCCGCCGTAGAGTGGGGTAAACCCGCCCTGGAGAGGACACCGATACGCTCCAGAGCGGGCCACAGCCACCAGCACCACAAGACGAGTAGGACCGACCCAGAGCGGGGGAAGAATCTGCGCTCTAGGGCGGGGGTAAACACGCTCTGGAGCGGACACCGATACGCTCCAGAGCGGGCCACAGCCACCAGAACCTTACCAAGGAACCTCAGAGACGAGTAAGGACCGACCCAGAGCTGGGGAAGAACCCGCACCCGAGGGCAGGGGAAGACACCAAGAGAGCCAGCTGAAAAACCAAACTAACCGACCTGGAGCGGGGAAAACCATCGCTCCAGGGCGGGGCGGTCATGCATGAGCGGGAGGATGATATAACGGACTCACGCCCGGTCTAGAGCGGCCAAATACACGCTCGAGGGCGGTACAAAGACCGACCTAGAGCGGGGCCGAAGAGGGATAGACCAGAAGCAGTCCCCAAAGCACGCCCAGGAGCGGGAATCGAGTGCCAGACGCTCGCCCAGGAGCGGTAAAAACGACGCTCCAGAGCGGAGCGGCGAGCCAGGGCCAAGTAACAGAGGACCGAAGCGTCACTCACCGACGACACTTAAGACAGAAAGTCTGAAAAAGGAGAAGTGTCACGTCTGCCAAGAAGGCCCCCCAGGGACTCGAGAAAAGGAAAACGCCAACCAAAGACCGACCTGGCGTGGGACATAACCCACGAACAGGGAGGAGCAGAGGAAGACATAGCCTAATCACAAGGCCCAAAGGTGGCAAAATCAAGGTAAATAGCAGAACACAAATTTAGGGTTCTGGAAAGCCAGAGGTAGTCAGATAACTGATGCGAACCCCATAAAACATAATAAGGGGGTCAAGGGACATCCCCAGAGGTTGCAACAGAATCGAACGACAAAACGCCCTCTGTAGGCTAGGCCACCCACAAAAAGTTAGCCTAATCGGCACTAGGTGATAGGAATAAATAAAAAGAAGGACGCCACTAGCAACCGCACACCCAAAGAGGTGTGAGTGCGACATAAAAAGAGCAATCATGAGGCAAGTGACATCCCGGGTCGGCGCCCCCCACCAAAACATCACCCGAAAAACCGAAGTTAGCCTAGTCACCGAAAAAATGCGCGTAAGTTAGAAACTAAGTAAGTGACAAGAAGCCCTAAATGAATAGAACCTATCAAAATCTAAACTAAAGTCACTGCAAATAAATTAAAAGCAATATAAGGCAAAGGCCTTTCAACACTAGCGTCGTCCCAAGACACGCATGCGCAGAGGGCTGAAAACATGAGAGACCTCCACTTTCAACGCAAACACTCGAATAAAACACCTGAGTGCCCATTTTACGTTGTGCCTACAACACGGATCATCTATCTATAATTCCAGGCGCCAATTAAAGGCCCAAAACTCACCAAAGGTGACAAAGATAGGAGTGGAAGGCACCAAAAATGACGGAGCACTACAAAAAACATGTGTGCACCCGAGTGGTAGCGCGAAAGAGATGCCCTTTAATCCGGACCGGGTTAGAAGGTACGCCCCTGACAGCGGCGTGAAGAGCCAGATGGAATGGCCTAGTCGACAACTTTTTCATTTCTTTCTCGTTTCAATTTTCTATTTAAAAGACCTCAAAAGTATGTACAACGTACCTAGTAGAGAGAGTAAGGTGCTACTCTAGATCTTATCGATTTAATTCGCGCTATGTGTATACGATAATTGCCGCTCTAGAGCGAAGCAGATTACATCGTCATAGTATAAGCTCTACGTTGGAACGTAGAGGCTACTACTAAATTATTGGATTCATTGGTTTAGGAGCACTATGGTCAATTGACCCCGAGGGGCGAGGCGGCGTGGTGGTCTTAAACTGTACAGGGACAGGTTGTAAAGGAATAGTTGGCAGCGTAGGGGGCACTAGCCTAGACGACAGCTTAACCTGGGGCATCAGAGACTTGCATCTGACTAAATTTAGAATCAATTGCATTCAGCACTTGTGTTTGGAACAAGGTCTCCAACTTGGAGGTAAGCTTATCAGTCGTAGCTACGGCCGCCCTTTCTACAAGTTCATCAAAAGATAGAATTTCAGTGTCGGAGGGCAGGTCTGTTTGCTCCTCACAGGAAGCCGGGGAAGGATCAGAGGCATGGGGCCCCCTGTCCTCCGGGTCGGAAAGAACCGGAGCCCCCATCTCTCCAAGGTACTCTGTCCCATCCTGTCCCTCGCTATCATCTACATAGTTCACATTAAAATCAATCGAAGAGGGAATTTCGGGTATGACGGAGTCGGAAGGAAGGTTACAACGTTTTCGGGGATTTAAGAGCACAGATAAGAAGTTAGAAGAGGTTAGTATTGTTGTGAAGGATTTGGAAAAGTGGATGAGTGATACGGAGAAATGGAAGGGGGATATTGGTGAGAAAGTTAAGGCACTGTGTGTAATGTGTGGTGTGATAGGTGGGGAAGGGAATAGGCCTAGCGAAGGAAGTGAATGCAGTCCTTTGTTGGCAGTTAATGAGAGCCTAGAGATGGTATTGAAAAGGGTAGATGAACTGGGAGCAGAGAATATGGCATTGAAGGAGCAGCTGAAGGAATACGAAGGACGTTTCACGGAAGTAAAGGAGTCGACTGCATGGACGGTGGTAGGTAAACAAAAAGTCAAGGATTTGGAGGATATTATGAAAGAGCAAAAGGAAGAAATGAATATGACCAAAAAAAGTTTTGAGAGTGCAGTTGTAGGGGTCATGAAGAACAAGGAGAGTGTCGTGAGGGAGGCCATGGACAGGGATAGGGGTGTAATCTTGTATGGAGATATAGAGACTCATATGAATGATAATGGAGTGAGAAAAGTGAGGGATATGGAGACAGTGAAGGAGGTCTTGAAAGGTGTGGATGAGGACGAATATGGATGGGAAGGGCAGGTGGAGGAGATCAGTAGGATAGGTAGATATAAAAGGGGAGAGATGAGACCTATAAGGGTACAGTTTAAAACTAGGGTAGTGGCGGAGACTGTGACAAATTTTAGTTGGAGGCTAAATACAAATGATAAACTGAAACACATAAGACTAAAGAAGGATTTGAGTATAGATCAAAGGAAAAAAATTAAGGAATTACAAGAAAAGGCTGATGAAAATAATGGAAAGTTGGATGAGGAGGATAAGAGAAATTTTTACTGGAGAGTGAGGGACGGAAAAGTGAGGAAGTGGTTTATAAGAGTAGAAAGGAGGGGGAGATCAGGGAGGGGAGAGAATGTGATGAGAGTTGTGACGGAGGAGGAGAACGGGGTGGAGGTGTCACAGGGAGAGACAGGAGACAAAGAGGCAGACCCAGTAGTGCTAACAGGGGAGTAGGGTACGGACTGGAGGAGCGGGATGGTGTAATTGCTGAAGGAATGGTAGATGGATTAAGGATTATGTTTAGTAATGTGGATGTGTTTACTCAGGACAAGAAAAGAGAACTGATATGTAGGTTGCAGGATGAAGAGGAAAAACCTGATATCATAGCCCTACAGGAAGTAAGACCAAAAAATGTTAGAATTGAAAGGGAACTGGTGGAATATAGTTTGGAGGGTTTTGAGTTATATGAGAGAAATGCTATTAGAGCAGAGGTTGGAAGAGGACTGTTTATTTATGTAAGAAAAGAGCTCAAGGTTAATGAGGTGGATATGAGACAGCAGTATTGTGAGTATTTGTGTATTGAAGTAAAATGTGTAAGAGGATCAATTCTAATTGCCTCTATATATAGAAGCCCAAATAATAGCAGGGGAGAGGATGATAACCTACTGAAAGCAATGGAGGAGATAGATAATAGAGAGAACAAATATAAAATTTTGATTGGAGATTTCAATTTGCCAAGGATCAACTGGGCAAATTGTACTACTCCAGCGGGACAGGGTAGCCTGGAAAATAAGTTTATAGAGAAAGTGAGAGATTGTTTTTTAATGCAACATATTGTAGAGATGACAAGATATAGAGATGGGACGCAGGGGAGTGTACTTGATTTGATTTTTAGCAATGAAGAGGATATAGTGGAACATGTTAATGTGGATAGCCCTATAGGTCGTAGTGACCATGCCTGTATAAGCTTTAGTTGTAACATTAAATCGGAGAGGGATAATAAAAGCAATAGAAAAATATACATGTATGATAGAGCAGATTATGAGCTGCTGAGACGGTGTTTGGACATTGACTGGGGGGAATATTTGAACGGTGAAGACGCTGAAGGAATGTGGAGGAAAATTAGAGTCAAACTGGAGAATGCTGTATCCAAAAGTGTACCAGTAAGGGAATATAAGGATAAAACAAAATTGAGGAAAAGAACTAACCCAGAATTGCCAATGAAAAGAAAGCTTTGGATATTGATTAGAAGAAAGAAACGATTGTGGGAAAGATTAAAATTGTTAAAAAAGAACAGGGGGTCTAGTATAGAGGCTAAGGAAGTGGATCTGGAACGTAGACAAATAAACAATAAAATAAGGTGGGAAACAAGGAGGGGGGTGAAGGAGAGGGAGAGAGAGATAGCTAGAAATGTGAAGGATAATCCAAAAATATTCTGGAAGTACATTCAGGAAAAGTTAACAAGAAGAGTAGGGATCCCAGAGCTGGTAGGGGGGTTGAATGATGGGAGTAGAGCGGAGACTGATAAGGAGAAAGCAGAGGTGCTGGGGAAATACTTTGGGGGGGTACTAACAGTGGAGTCGGAGGATGCAGTGCCTACTATTCCCATCAAACAGGCACCGGCACTAGAACTAGTAGAGTTTTCCCATGCTAGAATAAGAAGGGCTATAGAAAAAATGAACAGAAGTAAGTCACCGGGACCGGATGGGATACACCCAAGAATCATAAAGGAAGGAGGGGAGATGTTAGTAGAGCCATTGAAAATGTTATTTGAGGTATCGTTTAATACAGGACAAATCCCGATGGACTGGAGAGAGGCGAACATAACAGCTATATTTAAGAAGGGAAAGAGAAATGACCCAGGGAATTATAGACCAGTCAGTTTGACAAGTGTTGTGTGTAAACTAATGGAAACGGTAATTAGAGAAGGAATAATGGATCATATGAAGTCAAACCAACTTTTCAGTGGGAGACAGTTCGGATTCTTGCCGGGGAGGTCGACGGTACTACAGCTAATTAAGGTGGTAGATGATTGGATGCAAATTCTAGAAGATGGTGATGTAATAGACGTGGTATATTGCGATTTTATGAAGGCCTTCGATAAGGTCCCACATAAAAGGTTAATAGAGAAAGTTAGAAGCTATAATATAGGGGAGAAATGTGTGAAATTGATAGAAGCCTTCCTGAAAGATCGGAGACAGAGGGTATTGGTGAATGGAATAGGCTCGGGGTGGAGGGAAATTACAAGTGGGGTACCTCAGGGATCTGTGTTGGGACCACTGCTGTTCGTTATATTTATCAACGACTTGCCTGAAGTTATAACTAATGGAAGTGAGGTATACCTGTATGCGGATGACACTAAACTGTATAGAAGAGTGAGGAGTAAGGAAGATATGGGTTTGCTTCAAGGAGATGTGGAGGGCATGAAGGGATGGTCTGAGCATTGGTTAATGCCTTTTCATCCAAAAAAATGCAAGTACATGCGGATTGGGACCAGCAAGATAGACAAGGTAGGATACAGTATGTATGAAGCGATGGAGGAAGTGAGTGCAGAAAAGGATATAGGAGTAGTGATAGACAATAAGTTAAATTTCTCAGAACATTTAGCGGAAAAGATAAACAAAGCCAATAGAATTGTAGGGCTGATAAGGAGGACATTTGTGTCACTTGACGAAGAAATCTTCAGGAATCTATATACAGCGTTGGTTAGGCCGCACCTGGAATATGCAAACCAGGTGTGGGCTCCATATATGGTAAAGGATATAGAAGCAGTGGAGAAAGTGCAGAGGGGAGCAAGCAAGCTGGTACCAACGTTGAAGAACGCGGGCTATGAGCAGAGGTTGAGGACACTGGGGCTTCCGACACTGGCATATAGGAGAAAGAGAGGGGATATGATAGAGACTTTTAAGATAGTGTCAGGAAAGTACGATGAGGATGTGTGTGAAGGTATCTTCTTGATGCGGGAGGGAACAAGAACGAGAGGACACTCTAAGAAAATTTACAAAGAAAGAAATAGGCTTGAGAAGGCGAAGAACTCATTTTGTGATAGAGTGGTAAATGAGTGGAACGCACTGCCCCAGTATGTAGTCGATTCCGAATCAATAAGGGAGTTTGAGAGTAATCTTGATAAAGCATGGGGAAGACAAGATTTGAAGTTTGATTATAAAACAAAAATACAGAATAGTAAAAATGTTGCGTCTGCTACCGCCGCCGCCAACACCGTGAACGACCGCAGCAGTGCAAGTACTGGTACTGAGCTGGATACACAGGCATAGTTTGCCTTTTTCCAGAGGATCTACTGTAAGAAACTGTAAGTAAGGCACCTCCTCCTCCACACTACCTGACGTTTCCGATTGAAAGGGATCGGGCTGGGGTTGTTGTGGTTCTAGTTGTACGGGGAGGTCCTGTTCAATAAACTCTGAAAACACTTGTCTGATTGTGAGTGATGGACCTCGGCAGTGGTATAAGGTGGTGGGGCAGGACTCGTTGATAGGCGCACCGTATCAGCAGTGCTACTATAAGACACATCTTTATCTAGGTCAAGCTTAACACGTTTGGGGCGAGGACAGTGAGGGGAGGAAGTGTCTTTTGATTTTGTAGGTATAGACCTCTTTTTTTAGGTTTCTGTTGGGGAAGACACAGAGCTTCTAGAGCGTTGGGACGTGAGTTTTTGAATGTTTAAGAAATAAACAAAGTCCCTACTGACAATGTTTGGGACTTTTTTCAAAGTTGAGGATATATAAACTTTCACCTCCTCCCAAATGTTTAGCAATACCTGAGTCGCCCCTGCTGCTGTTATGTAGCCACTCGGATTGTGGTAGTGTTTCACGAAGAGTGCACAATTTGTACACTTTTTAGGAGCCCACTTAGCCAATGTACGATCCACACAAGACACATGGCGTACACATTTCGTATGGCCAAGAAGGGGAAATTTGTCACATCTTGTGATCCCGCACCACTGCACCATGGTCGAGGCTGAAGCCGCCGTTTTGGGTCCCGAAATCCTCTCAGGTGTAGAAAAACCTGAGAAGCCACTCTCCGATCCCACTGGTAAGGGCCACGCGCCTGGCCGGCGATCCAGGACGTGGGTGACTCCCGGAGCTGATCACAGTTGTGGTTCAGGTGAGGGGGCGGAGATTACTGTGGAGAGGTATTGCCCACCTGTCAGAAAAAAGGCCAAGAATCAATGTTACATAGTATAAGAGCAAAGAACAAAAACATGTACCAGCACATTATGTATAAGGCCTATGTAATATCGAGTAGCCTGTTGGCCCTATGAATGTTTTTTTTTTTTTTTTTTTTTTAAAGAATTTAGAGTAGGGTAGCATATTCGCTACATCTTATATAAGAATGGATTTAAGTGGGATAGTCTATAGGCTATCATAAATGCCACTGGAGTACTCTCCTCCCTTCTTTTTCCATTCATTGTTCTACATTGAGAACTCGGAGGGAAACGTTGGTCTTTAATTTAACCGGAACACGAATACATCCCTCAACTCACCATAAACAACACACCCCTAACACATACACACACACCCAAAATCCTAGGAGTAACATATGATACTCATATGACATTCAAACAGCACACCACAAACATTAAAAAGAAACTGACACCCAGACTTAACGCCCTCAGGTCACTTGCTCACACAAAATTTGGACACAACAAAGAAACTACCACCACAGTATATAAACAATACATAAGATCAGTGATGGAATACGCAAGCCCAGCCTGGGCTTCTAACCTAGCTGAAACACATCATAAGATCTTACAGACTATTCAAAACAAAGCCCTGAAGATCATTACAGGCTGCACAGCTACTGCACCCACAGATCACCCACATCAAGAAACCAAAATCCTCAAAGTCAAAGACCATCTGGACATGAGAGGCACTCAATTCCTGGCAGCAGCCTCCACGAACCAAGACCACCCACTAAACTACATGGCAACACACCCACAGACACCAAGAAATATCAAAACAACACCCAGCACACGGTATCACACACAATTATTGTCCTCTCTCCCTCCCTGCCCACCCCGAACCAACTTCCAGAAGCACATCCATACTCATATCTCTCACCGATCCATCCACTCACTCACAGACAACACGCAGCTGCATGCACGACCTCCCGAAATCCATCCTTCCGAATCCTCCCTTCCTCGCGAGGACAGAGTCCACCTGGCCAGGCTGAGATGCGGACACCATCCAGCTCTCCTGAGCTATCAGAAGAGACTGGATGACTCCGTTGTCGACGCCTGCCCGGGATGTAACACAGCACCCCATACCATTAAACACATCATAGAAGACTGCATTTCACACAACCACTTACGCCAACAACACAATCTACACTCAATGAGAGCTCTGTGGGAAAGCCCGATCGTGGCCATGGCCTTTCTCAGGGACTCGGGGCTGTTCGGCCAGGCAGCTTAGGGAACAACAACAACAACAACAACAACAACCGGAACCTTTTGGTGCATCGGTTGTTTGTTTCTGAAGGAAAACATTGTTCCCCCCCCACCCCCCTTTTGAGTACCCGGAGTACTTGGAGGAAGCTCTCGTTCCTTAATTTAACCTGAACCTCTTGGTTCCTCAGTTTTCAGTATTACCCGGAGTACCCGGAGTACTTGGAGGAAGCTCTCGTTCCTTAATTTAACCTGAACCTCTTGGTTCCCTGGTTTTCAGTATTACCTGGAGTACCCGGAGTACCCGGAGTACTCGGAGGAAGCTCTCGTTCCTTAACCCTCCAACCCCGGCTAGGGTAGATCGTGACTGTACTCTGTGTCCGGGGGTTTTGAGGAATTTTGGTCCATGTTGATTCACCTGTTACTCCTGAAATACATGACACAAAGTTATAAAAAAAAAATAAAAATGTTGCACAAACCTTCATGTGTAGAATGCCGTTGAGTAGAGGTCTCTAGCCCAAGTGATTGCATAATGGCGAGCGCGGGAAGTGGAGTGATTTTTATGCGGGAAAATCTTCCCGCGTTCGGATGCGTCGCCTTGGCCCAGGCCCCGGCTTGGCTAACCTACTGCGCACTTAGCCACTCGTCGCGCCAGAGTTTTTACCTCCCGGAGGCGATTTTATTTATTGATAGTGATGTTATTATAGTTATTTGGAGTCCAATTATATAAAGTATGTGTATTAGGCTATCATTGTCACTAATATTTCACATTTTCACTCGATACCGTAGTTTTTATGAGTAATTGAGGCTGGTTATTGTTATATTAGGCAGTGATTATTCGTTATTACAGGTGTTTATTATACTTTGGCCATCTAATATTAGTTCGTGTGTCACTTTCACTTTGGTAAATATGCTTGAGAGAGTCACTGTCACTGATAATGCTCATTTTCACTTGATACGGTACATTTTATTAGTAATTGAGGTAGGTTATTGTTATATTAGGCAGTGATTATTCGTTATCACAGGTGTTTATTATACTTTGGCCATCTAATATTACTTCGTGTGTCACTTTCACTTTGGTAAATATGCTTGAGAGAGTGTCACTGTCACTGATAATGCTCATTTTCACTTGATACGGTACATTTTATTAGTAATTGAGGTAGGTTATTGTTATATTAGGCACTGATTATTCGTTATCACAGGTGTTTATTATACTTTGGCCATCTAATATTATGTCATGTGTCACTTTCACTTAGTTATATGCTTTGTAAACGTCTTTTTTCACTTATTTATATATGTTTTCATAATACAGTACATGACTTTTTTATCACAATACATTGTTTTATTTCCACTTGTTGCCTATATACATACATATTGTCAGTCTTTGGTACTTTCACTATGATTATTAGTTAGTACTCCTGCTTGGTGTGGTATTCAGCAAAGCACGGTATAGCACATAGTGACAGCTGGCACTCCACACACTGCATGGTGGTCTTTTTCTGCTTCCTCGGCCTCACCTGGCTGTTCCAGCAGACATGGCACCGCCTTCTGCTAATGGTGACTCCATCTCGTTCCAGAGGCAGGTAACCGAGCTTGTGCACATTTAGATACTGTGCACACTGCATACGGTCCTGAACGGGGCGCCCAGGTTGTGCCACTGCCCTCTGTGGCGTAGCATACCTGTCCAGGAGCTCCACCAACACCTGTTTTTGGAACCTCCGCAGGCTACTGAACTTCCTGGGTGTGCGCGGATTCCGAAGCCTGTAGATATTGTAGGCATTCAGCATTGACATGTACACCATGTGCAGAAAAAACTTTTTGTACCATCTGCACGAGGTACGCAGACAGTCGATGAAGCCTATCTGCATGTCGGACTTGTCCACCAGCCTCATATTTATGTTGTAGTCCATTACAGCATCGGGCTTGGTCACCCTGACTTGGGTGCGGCGATCCACCTTGCCAGTCTCAACCATTTCCCCCTTGTGGACGGTGCTCAGGAGGTTGACCTTCCGCTGGTCGTGTCAGTGAATAGCCAGAATGGGTCCCGACTTCTTCTTGAAGACATCGCCTTTCTTGGTTTTAGGAGGGAAAGTTGGCATGCCCTTCCTTTTCGCTCTAACTGTGCCTACAGTCCCCGTCTTGCGCTGATGGAGGTACTTTGAGAGAGTGGGGGACGTGTAGTAGTTGTCCGTGTAGAGGACGTGATTCTTCTGGAAGTACCGGTTCATCATGGCTTGAACCACTGCTCCGCCAAAGCCAATGAGGGGGTCTATTTCCACGTCCCCTTCCTTCCCGCTGTAGACCAGGAAGTCCAGGACATAGCCAGTTTGGCAATCGCACAGCACAAAGAACTTTATACCAAAGCGATGTCTCTTTGAGGGGATGTACTGCCTGAAGCTCAGCTTTCCCCGGAACAGCACAAGAGACTCGTCAATACAGACGTTGCAGAAGGGCGTGAAGTATGACGTGAAACGTTCTCGCATCATCTCGTACAACGTCCTAATCTTCCACAGCTTGTCAGAGAGATGCATGTCGGTGTTGGTGACAAGATGGAGCGCTCCGAGGATGTCGAGGTACCGGTCCCGAGAGATGTATTTCCCGAAGGCAGGGGTGGATATCAGTCTTTGGTGATCCAATAGTCAGCCAACCTGTGCTTCTTTACATGAGGCATTAGCATGGTGATTGCCAGGAACACCATGAACTCGGGATGAGTCACTGGGGTCCACCGCTTCATGTGGCCCTTGGTCACCTTGCCAAAAATGTTCACCTGGATTTGGTGGTGCTTGTTTGTCTCTTCTATGACAAACTCAGTAACCTCCTTATCAAAAAATGCCTCAAAAAGCTCATGTGGTGGAGCATTGGGGCCTGCGGGAAAACTTGGGGTAACTCCTGAACCCTCCTGTACCTCATCAAAAGGGGTTACATCTGGGTCATTCACTTCATCAGCAGCCACATCCTGCCAGTTGAAAATATAAAATGGGTCCTGCTGGCGACGCTGACGAGGAGCTGCAGCTGGGGCAGCACGCCCACGAACTTTGGCGGCGCGCACCCTAGGGCGGCCAGGAGCGCGACGGCGCCCAGGCCCAGCCCGGCGGCCAGGGCGGCCAGGAGCACGACGGCCCTGGGCAAAGCGTCTGGGTTGAGGGTCGTCGATGTCCATAAAGTCATCGTCGTTGTCGTCAGAGCCGTCATCTTGCCCTGACGGTGGACCCAGGTAATCATGGCCAGAGTCATCTGTGAGGTGCCCTTCATCTTCAGACCCCCCCTCATAATCTCGCGGGGAACGAATGATGCGTGGGCGACGTGTAGGTCGGCGAGGTGGGGAAGGAGTGGCAGGTGAGGCTCTGTCATCTTCATGCAGAGGTTCGGGGCTCCTTGGCCTACGACGATTCGTAGACAGCACTGGTTCAGTGTCTGTAGGTGCAGGTATGGATGCGAGGTCAAAAACATCGTCAGGAACCTCTGTTGTAGGCTGGAGAGGTGGGGTGGACCCTGGGGAAACTTGCGGGGGCGTATGGCTGGGACCGGCAGGGGTGGAAGCCGCGGGAGCCTCGAACAAAGAGCGCCTACTTGTAGCTCCTTTTTTCACATATTTTCTCCCTTTTCCCTTTTCTGTAGTAGTATGTCTCCTCTCGGGGGAAATAGGGGGTAAATAGGCCGAAAGTGGGGGGTCCTCAACCCTAGGCAGTGCTGGTGGTGGTGGGGAAGAATGGCGGGCGCCTGGGGCAACTTGGGTGGCGTGGGTAGATAAGGAAGACAATGGCGGGTCAACCTCACCCTCACGCTCAGCCTCACTGGCACCCTCACGCACTGCTCCCTCACCAAGTTTTAGGGCCTCTTTCCTGGCTGCCGCGGCCGCCTTTTCAAGAACTTGCTTCTTATAAAAGCGTATCTTGAATGGGGATTTAGCTGGCGAAGGGCTAGGTGTCGTGTCACTCAACCTAAACTTGGCAGTCGACCTAGTGCTGTCCCATTCGCTCACTCTCACTACACTCTCATCACCTTGCACAACTATATCACGTTCAGTACTATCATCACTTTCATCGTCATGCTCAAATCCAACAAATTGCGCGTCTCTTTGATGAATTTCGTCTAGATCGTCTAAATTTTCACTATAGTGAGACTGATAAGACTCGGAGCTATCACTGCCCAAGTCATCAACACTATTTTGTCCTTCACCACGTTCATAACTCCTCAAAGCTATTTCAATACCTCCGGGAGTCAACGCATCTTGTACGTGCCTTTGCGTTAGGGCGCGACGAACATGGGCAGGCGTCGAAGGGAGCATGGAATCGGACACAGGGGAATCACTTTTTGGGCTAGTATCCATGATGGCGGCAGGGTAGAGACTGTTTTGGTGGCGTACATGGTGTCTGGTGGCGTCGCCTAGCGACCACGGAACGAAATGTTTACGCGCGCCATTCGAAAGCACATACGCAAGCAATGGTACAATGTTGTACCACCCGGGTTCCTCGGGTCAAAACATAATGGTACACACGTGTACCACCCGGGGTTGAAGGGTTAATTTAACCTGAACCTCTTGGTTCCTTGGTTTTTGTATTACTCGGAGTACCCGTAGTACCCGGAGGAAGCACTCGTTCCTTTATTTTAACCTGAACCTCTTGGTTCCTTGGTTTTGTTGGTGTTTTGTGCACCTGGAGGAAAACTTTTTTTCTCCATTTAACCGGAACTTCTTGGTGCATTTTAATTGTTCCTCGGTTTCCTCGAAACCATTTAGTACCCGGAGGTCTAAAACCCTGAGACCCAGAGAAAACGGAGGGACACAGGAGCCCCGCCGACTCCGGGACTCGAAGCATGCAATTGTATAGGGTTAGTTGGTGCTTTTGCACTGGAGGAAACTTTGTTGCTCAATTTGGTTTCATGCAACTTTCTATTTAAGAAATTAACACATAATTGTGTAGGAATCTGAAGCACTTCATAACATTTTAATTGTTCCTCGGTTTCCTCGAAACCATTTCGTACCCGGAGGTCTAAAACCCTGAGACCCGGAGAGAACGGAGGGACACAGGAGCCCCGCCGACTCCGGGACTCGAAGCATGCAAATGTATAGGGTTAGTTGGTGCTCTTGCACTGGAGGAAACTTTGTTGCTCAATTTGGTTTCATGCAACTCTTTCTATTTAAGAAATTAACACATAATTGTGTAGGAATCTGAAGCACTTCATAACATAACACTCGTATAGGAAGAGAACAATTGGTCCCTTAAGTAAAATTCAGTAGAGGGAAGCCGAGCTAGTTAGGCTTATTGGCCGCCCTCATGGACACTTGCTCGAGGTGACGAACAAAGCATGGCCTTATAAATAAGTCACTGGTACAAGAATGGGACATATAAGGGAATCAATAAGTCTAGCTAAGAATCTATCAGCTCGAAGTAATGCTAGAAGCAAGCAAACTATAAAATGTGAAGTGACCTTGAAAAATTTAATACAATTAGAATTTCAGAAAATAACGTAGGCTACTTTACGACAAAGAAAACTTTGAATTAATAGTAACTTCAGAGTTCAACGTGTAGCCTGAGGGCACACAAATAAGATGAATATTAGCCTATGATAAGTAAATAATTAAATGCAAACATTGTATAGGATATAGCCTATTATAGCAATAATCACTTACTACGACGAACAACACATATTAAGAATGGCGAAGCGGTACCCATATACTTTCGGTGTGGCCAGGCGTGGACGGAGGCCCTCTGAAACATACAGGGCGATTACTCCATTGATGTTTGGACCTAACTCAAATAATATATAACAAGGACTCACTAGGAGTGAGAAAGCCAGGCAAACGCTGAGACGCCCAGAGCAAGGGGGCACACGTCCGACTCGCCTGGATCACAACCATAAAGAGGCAGATAAACACGCTAGAAAATCTGGCATCACGTGCAAGGGAAGCAATGCGACAGCACAGCTGGAGGGCTGAGGCACTGGGAGATTTGAAATGATAGATTCTTCTTTTTTACTTATAGTGGTATCCATTTTCAATGATGAGCCCTTGGTAAGATTTAATGGGTATTAACCAAGGATTGTTTATTATGCTATATACGCAACGGTTGTGATAAGAACTCCGGGGAAGCCCGAAAGGGTCCCGGAATCTCAGCCTATATATAGTATAGGCTCTTCGTCATTGACGAAGGAACCAATACTAAATAAAGGACCTGATGCCAGAAGCAGCCCCAAATAGGGTCGCCTGGAATGCTGCCATCTTTGACGTAGGACTAAAACCACACTCTTTATGGGTGAAGTACAATGGCCCCCTGCCATTCGCGTTTTTAGTAGTCTACGAAATCGGCGCGAAACTGAAAATCGCGAAATGAGGGGCTACTTTAAATGGAGAAAAGTCACGGTAGTCTTTGGAACCCGTTTTTTCACCCCTTTTTTAGCCATTTTCGTTACTTGAACACACCTTTTTGTTAACATTAATTGTATTAAAAGTAAGTAAAGGTTAAATAAACTCCCCAAAATTTATGTTGCTGCGTTATTTATTGAAAAAAAGGGGTAGGGTACTGGTACTACTGGGAAAAATCGATATTGGTTGATCAGTTCTTCCGTACGTACCATAGCCGACCCCAAACATTCCCAAATTCCATGTTCGCGCAAAAATATTCCAGTCAAAACCCGAAAAAAGAGAGCAAAAATAATGAAAGACTGGACATCAAACTTGAAAACATAAACAAAAGCTAACAAACAAGTGAACTGAACTCCAAGAATCTGCCATTGTCCAGGTGTTTGCTGCTTGGAGACAAAATCCGAGTGAATCCGACATCCGAGCGTCACTTGCACAAGTTGCTGACGCCATCTTTAACCTCTCCGCTGCGTACCCCCTATAGTATACAGCCACCCCTGTGCGGAGGTATTTAGATGGTTTCCTTCACTCAAATCGTCATCGTACCATAAATATCATTATACTTATCCATATGTGCCTATTTTACGTTGATTATAAAGGTATTAACCTGTTACAGCAATAAAACAAGTGGAAACAGCGTTTGGCTGCTCAAAATTGGCAACAGAGGCCAGGAGTTGTAATCATTGAGTGTGAGCCAGCCTCCCGCTCCTCCACTCCTCCCCACGTCTGGAGAGAGACTGTCGATCGATACTCTCTCTCTCTCTCTCTTGCACTCGCTTGGTAACACATACAAGCACAGCTTGCTTATGAATCGCTATTGATAGCACGAAATATATCGACGAAATAAGGGAAATAGAGAGAGAATAGGTGATAATTGAAGGAGGGGATGTTTGAGGAGTGATATTTGCCATGGCCAAGGGGCAATACAAAAAAAAATAAAAAATAAAAAATTGATACTGGGCTGATTTAAATGTTTTTTTTTAGGCCTTGGATTATATAAGGAGTTCCGCAGCCCACCAGTAGGCCTTATATAAGGAGATCTTCACTTGCTGGGTTAATGACGGCAAGAAGAAAAACACCAGCCAGCCGTCTAAGTCCACCCTCCATTGTGTTAAAAAAAAAAATGTTTACAAGTTTTTTTTTGTGCCCAAACCTTATATTTGTTAGTAGTCTTGGCAAATCCAACGTCAAGGCTATTAACCTAATTGCAATGACGATTTGTCTATTTTGACTGCTATGTCGTCATTCCAACCGCGGTTAAAAAGAAAACGTCTAGAGTCTACTCCTTATCTTGCTCTAGGAGACGTTGTACATTAACCAAAACTACCACCGAAGGTGAAAAAAGCATAGAAGAGAAGAAAAAGGGGTTTACCTTAGTTACCGCTTAAGGCCCATCCCGTGTTCCGTCATGTGCAGATCCCTGTCGAACGTGCGCATGAGCGACCCTCTCTTGTCATCATTTTTTCATGCGCTCCATTGAATGAAGTCGCTTTTGTTGTGCTCCTTTAATTCACCCTGTTTAGGTTCGTTTCGGCTTATCTGGCCTTCTTTTTTGTTAGACAGATGTTACGTGATCTAGGGCACATGTAAATGGGCTCCTAAGTGTGTATAATGGAGCACGTGTGGAAATAGCCTACCGAAGGTACGGGGGCGCCTGGCGTTCCTCGTATATGTTTTTCATTCTTTCTCTTTTCATATTCTTTTTTCCTGTTAGTCTTGGCATAGTTTAGCTTTTAGCTTAATTTAGCCTAGCTCGTTTTCTCATCCAGGAATTGCTATGCCCCTATGAGTTTTCAGTTTTTCATAGCCTAGGTGTACCGTTGGTAAACAATCTGAGATTTCGTTGGTGGCGGTGCTGTTTGTAGAGTTTGTGTCGGCCGCATTATTAGCGTTATTCCCGAGTCCCCCCTTTCGAGTCCTTCACTGTGTCTCAAGGTCCTGGGCGACAGGTGGTTCGTGATACTCCAGGGGTACCCCACGGGGGCCCCTCCTTCACACCACAGGGTTTTTCGCCCCTGACACATTCTCTGCTCACGGCTAGGCCACCCTTTTTCTCACCAGTTTCATTTACTGGTTTTTGTTTTCTCTTCCTGTTTCACCTCCATCCTTTCATAGTCTTTTGCCCAATCCAGGGGTACCCCACGGGGGCCCCTGTTTGTGCGAAACCACCCTCCCTGCCACTTCTCCTCATGGGCTTTGCTCTATCTCTGTGGGTTGGGTGGTTCCTGGGGGATGTGCCTCCTCTCCCCTGGTGTGTCTTCCTTGCCTCTCCCTTTACCGGTTGAGTCAGGATAAATTCAAGGAAGACACTGCTCAGCTTGATGGCTGTCATTGCTTGGAGTTCATAAGGAGATGACGCATTTTTTGTGGCCTTTTTTGGTATTCCCTAGACGCTCCTCTCGCTTTTTTCGGCGCCGGACCATCTCGGCCGGTCCCGCAAATTTGCGGGAGCTCGATTCGGTCCTCTGGGACGTTTCGGCTCCCCGCAAATTTGTGGAGATCGCTGGGGGGTCCCGCAAAATTGCGGGAGGGTGGTGTCGGTACGGTTATGCCTCCATTGGCCCGCAAATTTGCGGTAATAGTTGGCTTTCACTATTGACTTTTTTATGTCATCTTGTTGCCTGATACTATTTGGTGTGTGCACTTTACTGGTGTTATAGGCCCTGCATGTAAGATGTTGAGTGGTGGTTAACACTTTCTCCATCTTTGCTGGTTCTGCTAGTGCTCTTCCACCTCGCCCGCCCTACTCACCTACCTCTGTGCTCCCGGTTTGGGGTGAGTACAGATCCCTGTTTGCATGTGTGTTCCTGTTTCCCCATGCTCCTTCCCTGGTTCTTCTTGGACATTCTCTCCACTTACTCCTTCGACGTGCTGATTATGGTGTGTGTTCTTCCAGTGCAGGTAGGCTGCCTTGCTTTCGCCATGGTTGTAGCTCCCCGTGCTACAAGTCCTTGGTGAGCCACAAGTCCTGCTTGCGCCACTCGCACTGTGTGTCCTCTACGGCCTCCCTCCCTGCTCTGTGTGGCCCGTGTCTGGCCCTGGTGGATGTGGTGCACCATAGCCCTGGTTCCTCGGCGGCGGCAGTGGCCTCTGCTACCCTTCAGTTGGTGTGGGCGATAGTCTCCCGCCGCTTTTGGACTGTGGGCCACCGTTCCCCGGCCTTTGTTGCCGCCCGGCTCCGCGTTGCCCTAGGTATCCCTGACCCGACTGAAGGCCGTTCGCCTGGCCCTCTCCCTGCTCGGGCCCTCTCCCCTGGGTCCCGCAGCCGGTCGTCACATCGTCGGGGGGATCCCCTGCTCCGTCCACGCTCTCGCTCGCCTCGTTGCCCGTCCTCTCCTGCCCCTCGTTGTCCTCCTGATCGCCTTGACGGCGCCCATCGCCCTCGTCATGGTTCTCGCCCTGAGGCCGGGGTTAGCGGCTCTGCCCCTGTGTACCCTCCCCTGGCCTCTCCGGGTCGGGGCTCTACTACCTCCCACCCGCTTCCCCTGCTCGTACGACGTCCTCTTCCTTTGTCCTCTACGCGCGCGGAGGTTCAGGCTGTAGCTGGCCCTCTGCGCCCTCCTCCTACACTGTCCAGGAGGGTGCGCCAGGATGTAGTTGCTTCTCCTCCTCCTTCACCTGCTTCGGTGCCTCTTCTTCCTTCACGGTCTCGTCCCACGGTGGCGGTCCCTCCGGTGTTGATGGGATGGTGCTGTTTCCCCCTCGGGCGTTCGTGTTCAGGGACGAGTCCCTCAGCGACGACACGACCGTGGTCACTCGCCTTCCTTGGGCCGCGACTCTGCTGGTTCGTGTCATGGATCGCGCTCGCCCCTGCGGGCCGACCATTCTGGGGGGGTGGGTCGCCTCTCTCGGATCGATTGTCGGCTATGCAGGGGTGGCTTGTGTCACGCATCGACGGGCGCTTGGAGTCGATGCAAGACTCCCTCTTATCGCGCTTCTTGGCGGTGACACACCCTCAGCGCCTCACCCTACCTACCCCTGCTATGGTCCCCCTCCCTTCTGAAGGCCTACGCTCTGGTCAGACTTCAGCCGCCGGGACATCCTTCAGGATGTTCAGTCCCTGGCTGTGTTGACGGGACTGTCCTCCTATGGGACGGGTTGTGCGACGACGGTACGCCTGGCTTAGCCATCTTGCTCGATCACCCTCTCCCATTGGGGGCCTGGTTTGCTGAGGCCTTCGACTTCGCCGGCCGTTCCGTCGCCGGCTCTCCTTCAGTCCCTCCCCCGGAGTCATCACTGCTTTTGCCTCCTCTTGTGTCTGTCGGCGGGTTGGACGGCGCGTTCTGGTCCTGGTTCAGCGCGCCCGTTCTTGAACTTCGTTCTATTGCTACCCCGTTCTTCTCTCACCCAGTTCAGTCCTCTGTCGACAGGGTTTTTCCCTTGCAGCGGTGGTTGCCGAACTTCTTCTCTTGTCTTTTGGTTCCCTCCAGACTTCTGTTCACCACCTGCGGTTTATCGCGGCGTCTGCGCCAGGCATTCTTCGCGGGGGTTTGGGCCGCGTTCGGCGGATCCCCCTTCGGCTCGCGGTGTCTTTGGTTCCCGAGCTGAAGGCGGTTTTGTGCGTGGCACCTCGGCACCGCCGGACGGTCCGGTCCTCGTTCTGCCGGACAGCCCCCTTGGATATTCGTCAGGGTTTGTTGGACTCTACGCTCTCTCCGTCGGGGCTTTTTTGCGCGGGATGCTTGGGGCCGCTACGCTTCTCTATCGGCGGACCCTGCTTACGACACGCGACGACGCGCTGTGTCGCGAGCGGGGTCTTCTCAGTCCCGTCCTTCTGCCGGTCCTCTTCGGGGTGCTGCTGCTAGTGCTGCCGCCATGCACGGGCGCAGGACTGGGACGTTACGGGCCGGTGCGTCAGTTCCGCCTCGCCCTTCTGTTCTTGCCCCCTTTTCATCCCGCCGTGTCGGGGCTGGCCGGCCTTCCACTTCCGGCCGCCCTTCGCCGGGGTTAGCCCCGCGACGGCCAGGGGTTGGGGTGGCCCGCCCTTTTCGACGAAGTTGGGGGGGGGTAGAGGAGGTCAACGTGGCGCTCATGCCCGCACGGACCGTACCGGGGGTACCTCCACGTCAAAACAATGTGTAGGTTCTCTGGGTCGGTATCCTTGTTCTCCTTCTCGCCTAGCCGCCCGGGTCGCTCCCCTCCTCTCGGGGGCTCCCGCGGGTTGTTTTCGCCCTTGCGCCCCTCGGTGGCCGCGAGGGACGTTGGGGGCGGCGGATTGCGCGGGGGGGTCTAACCTGGAGGTGGACGTCCAGACCCCCTCTCCGCTCTTGTCACCGACGCCGGCCCATCTCTTCAGAGGTGGCCCACGTGTTCACATCCATGCACGAGCTGGGTATTGTCAAGGGAGTTGACCGCCGGTCACCCGGTTTTCCTCTCCCGTGTATTTCTGGTACCGAAGTCGAACTGCAACGCGATGCGCCCGGTGGTGGCTCTGTCGGCCCTCACCGGGCGCTTCGTGCACACACGGTTTTGGATGCTGCCGGTACCCCAGGTACGCCTGGCCCTGCGCCCTCTGTCATGGGTCGTGTCGCTGGCCCTCCAGGATGCGTCTTGGCTCGTTCCTCTCCATCCTCGATTCCAGCGATTCTTGGCCGTTCGGACTTCCGATCGTGTGTTCCTGTTCGCCGGCCTTCCCTTCGGTCTCCACATCACGCCGCGGATCTTCTCCGCACTGGTGGGACAGGCTCTGGGTCCTCTCCTCAGGAGCGGGCTCCAGCTCCTGTTTTCCTTGGCCGATTGGTTGATAGTTTCCGAAGCCCTCGGACTGTGCGTACGCGACGCCCTCACAGTCGTTCGCCACGTCGCACAGTTAGGGTTCCCCATCGATGTTCCCAAGTCACGCTTGACCCCGTCGCGTGTCGTGCCATGGTTCGGTCTCGCATGGGTTTTGTCCGGCGCTCCGGTGACCCAGGGTCTGCCGGACGCGGTGCACCTTCGGCGGAGGGTCTTCGCCGTGTTGCACTCGGTCTCCCTCCCGGGGTGGCTCTGGGACTCGTTAGTGGGTTCGCTGCATTGGGCCGCTCTGCCCATTCCCTTCGGGGGCCTCAGGCTACGCCGCCTACTCCTCATGGGCTCCAAGGTGTTTCCGTTGACCCCTATGGATCGGCTCCTGCCGCTCCCGCGTACCATTCGCAGACACTTCGGACACTGGGTTGCTCGGGGCACGCTCTCTGCGGCTGTGCCCTGGCCCGCCCCCCCCGCCGACGATCTGGGTAGATACCGATGCGTCGAGCGAGGTCGGGTGGGGTTACCCTTCAGACCTGGGCCGTCGACTTCCCGGCCGATGGGTGGGACTCACGCCCTTACCCGTCTATGCCCTCGACTGTTGGTTCCTTTGTTCCTCCTGAGGGACCACGCGCTGGCCCTTCGGCGACAGTCGGTGGCCTTCAGACAGCTGTCCACTGTTTCCTCATGCGGGGGTCCTCCAGGTCGTTGACTCTATTGGGGGTCTCGGTGGAGTTGTTCTTCCTCGCGGACCGACGCCCCTTCTCCTTGCATGCCTCCTCCCTGCCTGGGCCTGCCACCCTGTGGGCGGCCGCCCTGTCGAGAGGGCAGAGCGTTCTTGTAGAATGGGCGATGCACCGGACTGTGTTCGCCGACCTCGCGGCTTCCTGAGGTGTTCCGGAGGTCGCCTTGTTCGCATCGGGGGTGCCGCGCCAGTTGCCTCTGGACCTCTCCTTCCGGCCTCGCGCTCCGGGGGGGGTCTGGACGCTTTCATGGTAGCCTGGTACAGGTGGCGGTCGATCTACATCTTTCCGCCACCAAACGCGCTGTTGATGTGCCCAGTCCTCGCGAGGCTGCGTCTGGCTCCTCGCGCCTCTGTGGCCGGCACGGGCTTGGTACGCCCGGTTGCCGCGGTGGTGCCCGAGTCCGGTCCCTCTACCTGTCTCCGGCTTCCACTTGAGCTAGGTTGGGGACCTGCGGACCTCGTTGGCCTTTGCATCGTGCTTGTTCATGAGGCACGGTGGCTCCCGGTCCCCGGCCGGGCCCTGACTGACTTCCTGCAGCGTTCCTGGCCGTCTTCTCCTTGGGGGACTACGGGTCCCGCTGGAGGTCTTTTACTAGGTGGCTACAGGACACTCGCCTGCCAGTTGGCTCTCCTTCCCTCGTCCTACGCTCCTTGTTTCACCTCTTCCGTACACGTCGCTTTCAAGTCGACGCTATACGTACCCACTTGTCTGCCGTCCGGGGGTCTTTGGGTCCGTCGCTGGGCTGGCCGTTCCGCCGCAGGAGCTGGATTCCTTCCTGCCGGCTGCCTTCCGGGATCGACCGCCTCCGCGCCAGGTCCCTCGACAGTGGGATCTGGGGCGGGCTCTGGTCCTTCTGGTTCACCCACGTATACAAGGGCCGCTACGCCGGTTCCGTTGCTCGGGCGTCCACTCTACCTTGTCGCTCTGGCCACTGGGGATCGGGTGTCTGCACTAGCGGCATTGTCACGGCCCCGGGACTGCGCGCGATTCTCCCCGTCCTTGCATGGCGTCTCGTTCGCCTCCTCCCCTCCTTTTGTTACCACGCATGGGAGGGAGGCCCCGTTTTCCAGCCTTTCGCCGTCCAGGCTTTACGGCGTGGGCATCCTCGCCATGTGTTGTGCCCGGTGTCAGCCTTGCACTCCTCTGTTGCGTCTGTGGCGCCGCCTTCGGGTACTGCTGTGTGGGTGTCTCCTCGGACAGGTGGGAGGCTCTCGCAGGTGCGGATGGGCCGCCACGTTTGTCGGACCGTTCGTGCCCGTCACTCTGTTTGTAGGGGTTCTGCGCACGGTGTCAGATCCTTTGCTGCCTCCTTCCGGTTCCTGCCACGTCGATCCTTACCTGCCATCGCCTCAGCGGTTTTGTGGTCTTCTATCAATTCCTTCATCTCCTCCTACCTCTCCGTGTCCAGTGTTCGACCCCCTCGGCCGGTGATTGCTCTCGGGGTTCGTGTTTCCTGGTGCTCTGGCGAAGATCCCTGGTCTTCCCCCCTTGTCCCTCGTTCTTTTCCTTTGTTTTATTTGACAAAGGGGGGGGGGGTGTACGGGTTTGCAACACTGGATTGCAAGTTTGGGATTATGTATTGTTCCAGTACATAAGTGTTTTTGCCACATTGAAAATTGTGTTTTGTTCTTGTGTTCAGTGTTTTTGTTGGTTTTGGAAGAAAAGGGATTTTGGGTACAGTACCTTTTTGGTTTAAGACAAGTCTATGTTTTGCATTACTATGAGTGACGGGCATGTGTTAAAACTGTTCTTTTTAGCTACTCCTCAGTTTTTCACTCTTTTATTAAACTCTCTTGTTTAAATTGTGTCTTTGTCATTCATAATTTTGTTTTATGCATTGTTTTTTTTTGGTAGGTTGGGCTTGGATGTCCTCCTCCTATTTGTTATGCAGCCTTGACGTTGGATTTGCCAAGACTACTAACAAATTGGGAGGTTTGACGTACCTCCCAACCTACCAAATAGGAAAACCTACTATTTGGTAGTAGTCTTGGAAAATCCAACGTACGTAATACCCTCCCTCATGCCGGACCCCTGCCCATCCGCGTTCTTCTGCTGACGTGAGATGTGATGACAAGAGAGGGTCGCTCATGCACACGTTCGACAGGGATCTGCACATGACGGAACACGGGATGGGCCTTAAGCGGTAACTAAGGTAAACCCCTTTTTCTTCTCTTCTATGCTTTTTTCACCTTCGGTGGTAGTTTTGGTTAATGTACAACGTCTCCTAGAGCAAGATAAGGAGTAGACTCTAGACGTTTTCTTTTTAACCGCGGTTGGAATGACGACATAGCAGTCAAAATAGACAAGTCGTCATTGCAATTAGGTTAATAGCCTTGACGTTGGATTTTCCAAGACTACTACCAAATAGTAGGTTTTCCTATTTGGTAGGTTGGGAGGTACGTCAAACCTCCCAATCTCTTGCGTTTATTAGAGCCTTTAGTGCATTCAGTGTTAAGAACAGTGGACCTGGTGAAAATGATGAAGGAATTGAATGCATGGGAGTTAGGCTAGGCTATACATACATACATACATACATACATACATACATAACATTTTAAGACTGAGTGTTCCACACATACGTGCAGTTTCAGTCTCTTGTCCTAATGGCGGCGTTCCAGGCAACCCTGTTAAGGGCTGCTTCACTTGTCAAGTTCTTGGATTTGAGATCGGCACGTATAGTCGGATCCCAGGTCTTCCTCAGTCCACCCCTTGGTGTAGCTCTCTCCACAATCACAGACCTGCATTTTTTCACCCAATTTTGTTCATCCATTCACTCCACATGTCCATACCATCCCAGTCTACTTGTACGCATCACCTTTCTAATACTCTTTACACCTAAACGTCTCCTCAGCTCAACATTTGTTATTCTATCCTGTAGCCTGGCCCCACACATCCATCTCACCATTCTCATCTCATTACATTCTGTTGACATCCTCTACTTTAACGGCCCATGTTTCTGAGGCATACGTTATTGCACTTCTAACACATGAGGCATACACCTTTCCCTTCAGGGAGAGAGGCATTCTTTTCATGGTCAGGATTGGCAGCAGTTCTCTGAACTTCCCCCAGCCACATCTAATTCTAGCAACAGTGGCATCCTCGGCCCCACCACTGGCAGTGATGGTATCTCCTAGGTAACAAAACTTGTTCACCAGCTCCAATGACTCATTTCCAAAATTCACAGCCACAGGATCATCACTTAACACAAGCTTGCCTTTGCACACTACGCACTCAAATTTCTCTATTTCTGACTTATCCTTCGGCAAGGGTCCCTTTATTCTTCTACAGTGCTTATTCCCATGGTGCACCCAGCTTCGACAGATGCTACATTGAATCCCATTAACGCCCACACCCTTTCCACACACTGCACATGGGTATGCACCGCTCTTTTCCACATTGCCTGGTCTCAATCTACAATGCATAACTTTGGTTTTGTTACTATTGACTCTTAAACCCTTGCTCGCCATGCCCTCTCTCTCCATTCTCTGAATTTGGCCTCAGCATCTTGCATACTGTCAGCTATTAGGACTAAATCGTCTGCATAAATCAGTTCCAACGGGAGTCCGCCTCTAAAAACTCTAGACAGTGCCTCCAAGACCATAATAAAGAGGAGGGGGCTTAACACTGAACCCTGATGAACTCCAACACGGACTGCGAACTCATCACTCAGTACACCATTCACCCTCACCGCACTTTGCGAATCCTCATACACCATTCACCCTCACCGCACTTCGCGAATCCACATACATCTTCATTATCACACGCACCAGCCACTCTTCCACACCAATTTACCTCATAGCCCACTGCACAACATCTCTAGGCACCCTAACAAAGGCCTTCTCCAGGTCTACAAACACAAAGTAAAGATCCCTGCCTTTTAGTAAGTATCTTTCCTGTATCTGCCTAACTATGAAGATAGCATCGGTTGTACCCCGTCCTGGCATAAAACCAAACTGCATATCATCAATGGAGATGCTTTGCCTGATCAAACCCTCAAAGACTCTCTCACAGACCTTCATGATTTGGTCAAGCATTTTCAGGCCCCTATAATATATGTGACAATG
This sequence comes from Paralithodes platypus, assembly GCA_032716605.1. NCBI lineage: Eukaryota > Metazoa > Arthropoda > Malacostraca > Decapoda > Lithodidae > Paralithodes > Paralithodes platypus. Next base: position 409,462 of record CM064532.1, on the reverse strand, counting down.
ATTTCAAATAAAGTGTGTGGTAAGTAATCTCCTCATAATACGTATTTTTAAGTATTTATATATATTTATGAATATTCTGTTATGTCACCAGGGTATAACCACCAATCAGCTAAGACCCCGGTAGATGCACAGCGCTATGAACACCAAACTCTTAAAATAAACATAATATCAATGAAAGTCCAGCACCAGACAGTGAAGGCAATATGGTATTAAAGTAGACCAATCTCTTAAGTTACTCTATTGTAAGTCAATAAATAATAGGGAGAAGTAAAAACTACACTTAAAGCAATAAAGTTCATTTACCCAATATACAATTGAGTACTTCCTAACACTCATTTAATTTACTATAACTGAGATACTCTCCTGATTATTATCCCTCTAGTCCCTTACCCAATGAACACTTCACAATTCCATATCACAAAGCAATAACAATATGTAATGAACACACCCATTTAAATAACGAAAAGGAGAGTCTCTTCACCCACTGACAATGTACACCAAGATAATCCCACGAGGCTCATACCCAATGAGCACTCCACAACACCATATTATAAATCAATAACAATAGTTAAAGAACCCACCCAGTTGAATAATAAAAGGAAGTGTTACCTCACACCGCTCGCTAATTATGTACACATACTCAGCTATCCCATCGAATCTTGGCACACCATCCCTGGCCCCCTTACACAGAATTATGGCCACCTCCACTCCTCACACGGAACCTCGTCTCGTCGCCCTCCAAAACACTGCCCCTCTCGCTTTTCGAAAGCCCAAGGAAGCCAGGGAAAGGGGTGGGGGATCAAGAGCGGGGGTCCGGCTTCACCAAAACCGCCACACCTGGGGGATTGGGAGGGGGGGGGGGGGGGGGGGGGACCGGGTTCGGTAGTTTAAACAAGGAGGGGCGGGTAGTGGTAGCTCTCCCACTGCTTCCATCCACAACCACCATGTACAGTCGTCTCCAGAAGTCCAGGCACAGTTGCATTCATAGGTGGTGTAGAGCTGCACCCATAACAATATAAATATTCGTCACACGTCAGGAGTTCTGTACAATATTAGGGCGATTTTTCCGCCGCTCGATCGTGAAACTCATAAATTTGATCGCCAAACTGACGGGCGGGGAACCACTTAATTTTGCCGCGAAACTGAAAAATGCGAAAGGCAGGGGCCACTGTAGTCTGTACAATTATATGTACAGTATACAGTATATTGAATGGCCTCTTTATAAGATAGTCTAGCCTAAATTATGTAAATAGCCAATGAACATAGCCTTCTTGCCGCCACTGACAAAGTCTGTGGCAAAACTAAGTGTCCCCCCAGGCATAAAACTTCCTGGTGGTGGAATGATGAGGTTGAAAATGCAATAAAGGAGAAAAGAAGATGTTTCAAAGCATGGAAGAAAGGAATTTGAAGGTAAATGCGAGGAAGAGCAAGGTTATGGTCTTCGAAAGGGGTGAAGTCACAGAGTGCGAGGTGAAGCTGAACGGTCAGGCTATGGAGATCGTCAGCTCTTTTAAGTATCTGGGCAGTGTGTTGAGTAAAGATGGGACTATGGATGAAGAAGTGCGGGAGAGGGTACAACAGGGGAAGAGGGTTGTAGGAACGCTGAAAGCAGTAACAAGAAATAGGGTGGTCAGTATGGAAGTGAAGAAGTCCTTGCATGACAGTGTGGTAATCCCGACACTGACTTACGGAAGCGAAGCATGGACGTTGGTTGAGAGACTCAGACCAAGAGTGAGAGCAGTGGAAATTAATTACTTAAGAAGTGCGTGCGGATTTACATGGAGGGATAGACAGACTAATGAAGAAGTAAGAAGGAGGTGTGGTGTGGAGGTAGATGTGCTGGAAAGTGTGAAAAGGAACAACTTGAGATGGTTCGGCCATGTGGAACGTATGGAAAGCGAGAGAATGACTAAGAGGGTGTACGAGAGCGAGGTGGAGGGAGATGTAGACCGAAGGAGAGGTGGAAGGATGGAGTGAGGAAGTATATGAACGAAGGCGGTGCTGGTTGGGGAGAGGGGCGTCGACTGACTGGGGACAGAGGTGCATGGAGGTGGTTTGTTAGTGGCCACCCCTTCGGGGATCACGGCGTCGGGCAATAGATAGATAGATAGAAGAAAGGAGGCAGCAGATAGGAATATCTGGCAGCTAAGCGAACTGCAAAAAGTGAGATATGCAAGGCAAAACAAATCTTACAGGACCTGGTCATAGACCAAGTGAGTAATGCAGAAAATCCCAATGGGATCTTCAATTTAGCTAGGCGAGTTATGGATGACAGTAGATATGTTGTAGGTGAACAGTGTCAGGAATGATAATGGGACAATTGTTTATGCTGACAAAGAAATTGGAGATGCATAGAAGGTACACTACGAAATATTACTCAACATAGAGATTTAAGTGGAATAGAGAGCAGCTTAACCCTCCAGCCCCGGCTATGTATTCCATACCGAAACCCGGGTGTTTTGGCCGAAAAACGTCTACGCCTAGGCTACCGTATCTTTGTTATTCTGACTGCTTCCGCATTCCCGCGCATCCCCAAGCGTAGATGTGTTTCGTACCTGTAGAATGGCGTTAAGTAGAGCTCTCTAAGTCAACTGGTTCAGTTGTGATGATGATTTCATTGGAGATAACTTTATGGCCAAAACAGCCACTTTACACTACTTTTCGATACTTAACAATAACATACAGGCACACACGAACAAGCGACGCACTCCTTCTTGTGGCCGGAGATGCGGGGCGTCAGTCCAGCCGGCTGTTGTTTACATGCGTCGGACCGACGCCTCGCACACCAAGCTTACAGGCTTTGAGCTCATGGGTCTTTAAGAGCCCTTCCGGGTAGCTCGGGTGTGTTTTTTATGGGCGTTCAAGAGCCCTACCGGGTCTGGAGGGTTAATAACAAAAAGCCAATAAATGCCTCCCCCCCCCCCCCCCCTTTATATACATGCACAAAGTTAACACTTACGGTGCGGGCATATTTTCGCCTATTTCTGCCATATTAGGGCTCATTCAGGCACTCCTGATTGATTAGGCAAGTGTCTGAATGAAATTAAATATATTCAGATGAAAACTAGAAGAAAATAGCTTCAAAATGACGCCAGCACGAGCTTTGTAGCTCCCGGGGTTCACCCGCAGCACCTACTATAGACATTCGCTAAAATTAGCAATGTCGCGATATTTTTGCCTTTGGCAGCCATGTACAGTGGGTCCTTCGGTAACGCGGCTAATGTGTTCTGGTTACCTCTCGTGTTAGCAAAATCCGCGTTACCAAACCCATATGTTTACATGTTAAAGGTACCTTGGTGTTCTGGGGATTTTCACAAAGTCCACTTTTTCTCCATAGAAGCCTATGTTATAATAATACATTCAATTATAAAGGTTATTTACATGTGCATTGGGTTGATTTGCCCATTGCAACTCTTACCTCTGAATAAATGAAGTGTTGCATACCCCCCGTCCCCTCCCCCCCGGATCCATCGCCGTCACTGTGATGAAGTTGATGGTCTGGTAGCTCTCGCCGCCAGCCATTCGTTGATAAGGCGTGATCCCTCCCCAGCTTCAGCATCAGAGTCCTCGAAGCCACTGTAGTCGGCATCTGATACAACCGACAGTAAATCGTCTGGTGGCTGAGGGTCGGAGTCGGAGTCGGAGTCACTCGACGCCACTTGTTCCTGTTGCTGTGCTCGTTGGCGAAAGAAATCTGTTATTCGTGTTTGCTGGCGTGCATTTATCCTGTCGTGAAACATATCAAAGTATGGCTGGATGGCAGCAGTAAAGCTTGCTATTATCTGTGCTGAACGGTCATGTTTGGGATCAAAGTTGTTTATGTGCTGGCTGAGGCGATGTGACAATTCTACAAAATCCCGTAGACCAGGAGTGTTCAGCTCTTCCTGGGGTTCGTCTTCTTCTCTGTGTTATTCCTCTGCCTGCTCATCCTTTTCCAAATCCTGCAGTTGGTCCTCGGTATCAAGCTCCTGTGGTGGCTGAATCAAACCTTGAATATCTTCTGGCCCCACTTCATCCATCCCGGGCACACGTCTGGCAACCTCGACTGCTCTCTCCACCACTGCTTTAAGCCTGACTGGCTCATCAGGTAAATCCAGCTTGTGCCCAGGTAACCCCTCTAGAACATTCCTCCAGGCATGGTGGATTGTAGCTCTTGTGACATCAGCCCAAGCTTCCACCATCGTATCCACTGCGTTCTTAATATGAAACCTTTTCCAAAAGGCATAAACTGTCATAGCTGCTCCGTTGCCGGGTTCCTGTTGCTGTTGTTGTCGTTATTGTGGAGGCGAGTTTGGTGCAGGCTCATTGAGTGGTGGGGGAGAGTCAGGGGCAGACAGTTCTTCAAGCGGTGGGAGAGAGTCAGGGACTGATTCATCGTCCGACATCTGTACCGGAAGCTAAATTATGTGAGGCATGGTACTGTACACAATTAGGACAGTGGTTTTGGTAACACAGTAGTTTGATGACCACTGTTTTTGGTTGAGGCAGTGCTGTGAACTATATGATAGCAAGCTGGGTATTATTTAATTTCTTTTTATTTTATGTAGCCTATGTACAGTAGCTTATATATATTTATGTTACTGTAAGGTATATATGGACCCCAGTATGGTCCCCTCTGTACTGTGTGAGTCTGAAATAAAGTATTATTATTTATATTATTATTATATATTATACCAGTTCTTCTTGGGTGTCAGTGGCAGTGTCGAGCATCAGGAAAGTTTTAGTGGCGTACGCACCCTTAAAGCACGCTATCACCTCCTGGTCAAGGGGTTGTAGCAGGGACGTAGTGTTGGGGGGCATGAACATCACTTTTACGTTTGGGTACCGATCAACCAACAATCTGGAATGCCCTGGTGCGTTGTCAAGCAGTAACAGTGCTTTAAAAGCAATGTTTTGGCGGGTACAAAATGTTTCCAAGTCCTTCACAAAATAATTGTCGAACCATTCGAGGCTCAACGCTGACGACATCCAGGCCTTCTTGTTGCTCATCCAATGCACATTCAACTTGGCCATGTTCATATTGCGATAAGGCCTTGGGCGCTTTGCCTTGTGATGATTAGAGGCTTCATCTTGCAGGTGCCGGAAGCATTGCAGGTCAACAAGATGGTTACACGTTCTTTGGCCATTTTGTAGCCCTTTGCTGCCTTCTCCTTGCGAGAAATGTAAGACCTTTCAGGCATTTTCTTCCAGTTCACTCCCGACTCATTGCAGTTAAAAATCTGATCCAAGTTGTAGCCATCGGCCACAATAACCTCACCCAAGAAAGCAGGGAATTCGTTGGCTGCAGCATGGTCGGCGCTTGCTGTCTCTCCTGTTATCCGAACACTTTTCATTTTGTTTCGTTTATTGAAGGACACCAACCACCCAGCAGATGCCTTAAAGGGTTTGGGGTTATGTACATTGTTCATTCGAGCCACTGCTGCATAATATTTCTTCACCTTTTCTCTGATCATCCGTCCGTCTGTCGGCACATGATTCTTCTGTTGCCTTCCCAAATAACACACCATTAGCTTCTCTGTCTTCTTTAGGATGACATTTCCCACTTTAACCGACGCCGGAGTACCCTCTGCGGGGTTTCCCTTCATCACTGACGAGCAGTTGGCCGTGATATATAAAAGTCATGTGCGTTCTCAGATGGATTACTGTTCACCTCTGTGGGATGGAAGTGGAGTGGTTGCATTGAGGCAGTTGGACAAAATTCAAAATAAAGCTATTAGATTAATCAATAACCCTGCAATCACACAGGACCTTCCTACATTATCCATACGAAGAAACGTTGCATCCCTTGCATTATTCTACAGATATTTTCACAGCAATTGTTCCGAGGAACTTGCTTCAATTGTGCTATAATATGTTAAGTATATAGGGGATTATAGGTAATAACACAACACATTAATTATTGGATAAGTGATAATAAGTATAAACGTACAGGTATATAAGTACAGATATATGATAAGGCTTGTAATAAAAGCCTTAGGAGCAAGGTGATATATGACTTGTGTGATCTAATATATCTAGGGGATATAGGAGCTTGGCTATAGAGGATGAGTCTGAGTCTAGAGTCTAGAGGGAGTAAAGAGCTCTGACTCTCTCTGGCTGAGGTCTGTTGAAGTCTAACTGAAGATGCCTGAGTAAGAAGGCATCGACTGGGTTCAAGGATGCTGAAGCAACACAGCATCAACTCAGCATTCTGGTATGACGTAGGACCGGATAAATACCTTATACAGTTTACATTTACAGAGGAAATGGGTGTTGATTTAAGTGGAAGTAACAATAAATATATTATATGTTAAAGAGATAGATAAAGTTATAGGGAGTTCAATAAATGAAGAATGTTTAATAAGAATGTTGAGAGTTTAAAAGTTACAGGGATAAAGGCATATAAGCAGTGAGATATATGTATAGCAATATATATATTGGCTTATAATGTCATACTACATTCGCCGGGGGGTAAAAGAATTGATCTCACCATGATCAACTATACTAAAAAAAAAAATGACTAGTCTGTTGACACATCACACCGTATCAAAATTGTCCATTAGACCTAGATCAAGGGTGTGAGCTACCAACAAATTAGAATAGAGGTTTATAAATTAGAATAAAGGTTTATGTTAAATAATATAAATATATAGTCGAGTATAAGGAGAAGATTACAACTGCTATATATAACACATGGCAGGTGTAAACTTACATAGTAATACAATTTAACATCTGACAGTGGAAAGAAATAATACCCTAAGCTGTTCCACTGACGATATAAATATATATACATATAAAGAAATATATTAAAAAAAAAAAAAAAACTTAAAGTGCTCTATTCCTCGCGTAGGCTTCAAGAGCAGCAATGCGAAGATTCAGGCGAGAAAGAGCAAACCAAGAGACACCTAGGATGATGATGATAATGAGCATAGGAGTACCAATCGCTGGGATGGCAATGTAAGGGTGATAGTATTTAACAAAATTCATAGGTAGAATTGACTTGTTGATCAATTGAAGGGTTTTTAAATCAGGTGAGTTGATGTGAAGTTTAGATATATTAGCTGAGATATTTGGGAGAGTGAGAAACATATCGTTCACGTTGTATAGTTGATAGAGTTCAGTAAGGTGGTAATTTGTGGGGTAAATGGTTACCTTGGAAGAGGTGATAGAGCAAGTGTCAGGTATAATGATGAGACCAGAAATTACCTGATCAGAAGATGGAATATCATTCTGACAGGAGATGGAGATGGTAGTGTCAGAAGGGAAATAAAGGTGATGAGAGTGAGACACATGAGCATGATAGAAGGGTTTCTTAGCAACTTCCTTGAACTGGCAATGTTCTATGATGGAGTTATTGTGAATTAAGGCACTAGCACAGCCGTCAGCATGGAAGGGGATTAACTTGAGAGCAAAGGCTGGGCAAATGGCCTGGGATATAATAGGGGAGTGACAGAGAGTAGAGAATGAATAATCATCCAACCAGGCGTGGTGATTCTCGGAAGTGGAGATGAACAAGTTGCTGAAGGAGTTGTCCAAAGAAACTAATTGATTGTTGAGGAAAAAGGGGAAAGGAGTGATCATGTAATGAGCGAAGGAAATGGATGATGCAAATGGAATAATAAGCATATATTCATAGTTATACATGTGGACATCTATATATCCATATAATAGTTCAAATTGGTCAAGCGGGAACACTGGTAAAAGGCGGAAGTCATTGCCGGCCTGAGTGATGATTTTCCTCAGACTACTCAAGGGAAGAAGATCTGAGCTCACTATACCGTGTTCAGCATCGTTGAGGGCGTTTAAGAGTCTACTAAAGTCTGACTCTAATTTCATAGAGATAAAATAAATGTTGTCAAGTTGGGTAGAGATTTCTAGAATGTTTTCAAGAAATGAGGCAATATCAGAGAGTTCATTAATGGTAGATTCCGCTTTACTCATGAGAGATTGTAAGTCGTTAACATGAGTAGAGATTTCATTAATAGTGTCTATTTGGATCTCCACTAACTTTTCTTGGCTTCTGAGGGTATTTTCTACTTCACCGATTTTATCAGCGATGGCGTTCACTTGGTCTTCAGTAGCTGTCCCGAAGAGAGAAGACAACAGGTAACCTCCTGCATCAATAAGTCCTCTCTTGTATCTAAGTCTAGCTCGTTTGGATTCTGACCTTGGTCTTCCTGGGGGTTTAAAAGGAGTATAAAAATAACAGTAAATATTATAGAGGAGTAAAAAAAAATATATAACTTGGGAGTGTAAATAATAATTGGAGTTTGAGATTTAAAGTAGTAAAATTTGAGTACAAAATTGAGATAAATGTGAACGCTATGAATAATGCGGACACAAGGAGTAATGTGAACACAGGGAGTAAAGTGAACACAAGGAGCAATGCGAACGCTTTTAGATAATGCGAACGCTGGGAGTAGCCACATCTAAACATGAAATATGAGATATCTATGCAAAAATAAATAATGGACAACAAATTGGCCAAGAGTACACTAAATATTCACAAGATAAATACATAGTTAAATAGATATATAGGCAAACTTGGTGTATTATGAGTAGAAGATATTAGGTTTAATATTATTCTGAAACAGAAGTTGAGTTATAGAAGTATAATCCACTAGAACATTGTTTACACTCCTAGTTCTAAGATTATAATCATGGGTCGGGGCTTGTAGGATTTTATCAGGGGATCGGTTGATGGGTATGATATCTCTGACCAAATTTTCTTGGACACAGTTTAAGTTTCTGTGCACTAATTTGAGGTGGTTAATGCTACTCCTGGATTCTTTACCTTTCTCCAGATGTCTAATGACTGCAATGTTGTGGCGAATACTGATCACACGATAGGGGCCTTCGAACAGAGGGTCTAGTTTATCAGCCCTGTCGTGAATTCTTGAGAACACAATATCTCCTGGTTTCAGTTTTTGTTGTCTATTAGATTTGTGATTGCTTTTTATCATTTGTTCTTTGGTTAAGGTTAGTTTATTCATGACTTGTTTATGAATTCTTTTAAAGGTGTTTATATGATGAGTTATGAAATCCTGAGTATATATGGGTTTAATCTGTTCATTGAGCATGTGGGGTAGGTGTTTGTCTTCTCCAAAGACGATGAAATGAGGGGATTCACCTGTGGAGATATTAGGCAGAGAATTCATAGTGCATTCCACGAAGGGGATAAATTCGTCCCAAATTTCATGATCCCTGTCAAGACAAATGTTTTTCAATTCATGGAGTATTTTACGGTTAGCTCTCTCAACTAGGCCGTTACTCTGAGGTGAGTAAGGGGCAACCCTGATGTGCTCTATCCCGTACTCATCACACATCTTAGACATAGTCTCGTTCACAAACTCCCCGCCATTATCTGAAAGAATAAATTTAGGTGAGGGGTATTTGCAAATCACGTTATTTACAAGAGTTTTAACGATAGTATTGGCTTCCTTATCAGGTATGGGAGAGAGAATGGAGTACCTAGAGAAATGATCCGAGGCTACGAGAAGATAATTCATACCACTGTTAGTCTTAACAATTTTCAAAAGGTCTATGGCAATCAACTGGAAAGGTTTCTCTGGGACAGGATAAGTTTTGATATTAGCTTGGGGTGTAAGCTTAGGGTTAATTCTGGCACAGTTCTCGCAAGCGTCTATGTGATTATCTATGTCAGATTTCATGGACTTCCAGTAGAATTGTTTTTGAGCAATGAGCATAGCCCTTTCTTTGCCAGGATGACCGACAAATTTAGAACCATGAAGATGAGGGAGTATTTCTTCTACTTTATTGTTGGGTACAACTAACTGCAGAATGTTCCTTTCAAGTTGATGTTTGCCTTTGATGAGTTGATTACGAAATAGCGTGTTATCAATTAGAGTGTAATCTTCTAGGTGTTGGTTAGTTTCATTATTCTCTAGAGCAAGAATGATCTCACACAACTTGGGATCACCTCTCTGAGCTGTGGACATGTCTTCATTAGCTAAAGTCATCGTGTTTAAATGTGCACAAACTACCGGATTACGAGAGAGAGCATCCGCTACGACATTTTTGTGACCTTTAATGTAGAGTATCCTAGGGTTGAAACTTTGTAATATGTACTTCCACCTTGCGCGTCTACCAGACATATTATTGTTGTCAAACAGATCAACTAGAGGCTTGTGATCCGTCCACACTTCAATGTCATAGTTAAGGATTTTGTCTTTGAATGTCTGAAGAGCCCAGATTAGACCGGCTCCTTCAATGTCAGTGACACAGTAATTTTTCTCGGCAGGTTTAAGAGTCCTGCTGGCAAAGGCTAAAGGTTGAAATTTATCGCGGCTGTCTTTTTGCATTAAACAAGCTCCAATACCGCTATAGGACGCGTCGGTGTGGATAATAAAAGGTTGAGTATAGTCGGGGTAAGACAGGCAAGGAGGATTACACAGGTGATGCTTCAACTCGTCAAATGATGTTTGTTCGGATTCTTTCCAATCAAATTCAGCGTCCTTTTTTAACAGTTTGAAAAGGGGACTGGCTTTTTCTGAAAATTTGGAGATGAAACTACGGTAGTACCCGGCTAGGCCAAGGAATTGGCGGAGTTGTGTCACATTTTCAGGTTGGGGAAATTCATGTATAGCTTTAGTGATATCGGTCTTTGTTCTGATGCCATCTGCAGAAAGTTCGTGACCGAGAAATTCAACACTACGTTTTAAGAATTTACACTTTTTTAATTTTACCTTTAAACCTGCATCCTTTAGTTTTTGAAAGATCTTTCCTAGGCTTTCAAGGTGAGATTTGATATCAGGCGACATTATAATGATGTCATCTATGTAGATTTGGATATCTTTGCCCAAATGGCCTGCAAGAATGTGACACATGAGCCGTTGGAAAAAGGCTGGACTAGTTTTTAACCCTTGAGGGAGTCTATTGAACTCGTAAGTACCACTGGGAGTGCTGAAAGCTGTGTACTTACGGGAATCATCGTCCAACTTTATCTGATGAAAAACCACTACCTAAATCAATGGTAGAGAAGATTTTGTTTTTAGAGTTCAAATTACTCATAACTTCATTGATGGAGGGCATATAAAATTTCTCCTCAATGATAGCGTCATTTAACTTCCTGAAGTCCACCACTAATCTCCACTCGTTGGGGTTCCGCTTAGGCACTAGGAATATAGGGCTCCTCCAACGACTGGATGAGGGAGAGACTACTTGTTGGTCTAACATAGCCTTGACTTGAGATTCTACCTGTTCTCTCTGAGCGTGAGCTAACCTATAAGAAGGACAGTATATGGGGTTAGTCTCCGAGTTGCGTAATATGATCTTGTGTTGAAGCACATCACAAAACCCAAGATCTTCATTATGTAACATAACTGCCTCTTTATACGTGCACAACAAACTCACAAGATTCTCAGTGTAGTCCTCAAAATCAAGATCATTAATTAGAGATTTTATTTGTGACCTAGTCTCTGATTCATCCTTGCTAATAGCAGCGTTAATGACAAGGTCTTTACTAACTGGTAAGCTTTGGTCGTTAAAAATAAAAGGGAAAACTTCTGCTTCCATAATCTTGGTACCACTTTTAATACTAAGTATGTTATCTGAGTAATTGAGAATTAAAGTTTCAAAATATTCATTCTTGCTCTCATGAAGGGCTGGAGTGGTTATAAGACCCTTTATGGAGGTAGTGTCTGGAAGAGTGATGATGCTGTATTTGTGATAATTAGCTGGTAATTGATTGACATAAGTTTCTACCTTCATAGATGATCTTGGTTGAATAGTTACATCATCTTGCAAAATTACGTCAGCTGTAAGGGAATGGTCAGTTATCAGATCACCTATAGATACCTCAGTGTATTGATAGCTAGGAGTGGGGGCATCAGGGTTTTTTTTAGTGACCTCTTGAGTGACCGAAAAGGGACTGGATTTTACAGTAGTTTTGAAACTGAATTTTCTTTTGGGTCTAGGTTTAGTGTGAATGAATGCCTGTTTTGGGTGGTTGGTGGTACTTTTGACAGAGGTTTCACTACTGCGTGTGCATTCGATGGTGTCGCCTTTTAAACCACCGATCATAACTTGGTCCATATGGGTGAAAATTATGATTTTGAGCATATTCATACTAACAAACCCTAGGAGCAAGTCGGCATTTATGGGGAGTTTGTTAATGACATAGAATGGCAGGGGTGTTGCTAATTCTTCGGTGATCTTGATAGGTAGATAAACCTTAGATAATGTCTCTAATGGGTTGTCACTGACTGATTTTATATTGACATCAGGGTAAGATTGACTGAATTGATTATTAGAATTTATAAGATTAAATTTGTTGAGACTTATAAGATTCACTGGGGAGCCTGTGTCTAAAAAGAGATTTAGATTATGCTCTTCGCATTTAGCGGGTAAAAGCAAGGAAGATTTATCAAGACAACCTATTTCGACAGATTTGAGGGGTCGAGTTTGGGTGGCATTGTTGGTCCGCCCAGCACAGTTTGGAGGTATAGTACCGTGCTGGGCGTCTATTCTTCCCCCGAACTGGTTGATTTTGTCTTGACTGAAGCGGCCGTTTTGGTGTTTCCTGGTGTGGCCGTTGTGGTGTTTCCTGGTGTGGCCGTTTTGGTGTTTCCTGGTGTGGCCGTCCTAGTCTTTTCCCTAAGAGCCTTCATGTGAGTGCAGAACTTGGTCCAATGACCCTTAGATTTGCATTTGCGGCAAAATGGTTCTTTATGTGATGCCATCTCCTGTTCCTCTCTTACCTTGATGAGGCATTCAGGAGTTATATGACCCTGATTACCGCAATAATAACAGGTGACATTACTGTTAAAGTTCGTCGGAGATTTGTGTGGGTTGGAGTTAGATTTGGAAGAAAGATAGGGTGTCTTGTGCGAGTAATGAGGTTTAGGTTTCTGTGAGTGGTCGAAAGGTTTTGAGTGAGCATTGTAGTGTTTGGCGTGATTGGGGGAGGTTGAGTGATTGTGAATAGCAGCTACAACACCTTGGGGTTTTGAGGGATTGGTAGGAATTGGATTTTGTGGTCTAGACCATTCTCTTTACATTTGGCATGGACAGTTTGAGAGAAATCTACCAGTGTGTCGTTAGGGGTGAATGGAATAGATTGTATTAATCCCGTTATGGATTCAGGAAGGAGGGTTGATACCATCATGTAACCAACAAACTTGGCCACTTGTTTGATATTCATGTATTCCTCACCGCCGTGCTTGAGTGTCCAGTCCTTATCCTTCAATTCATGTCTAAGTGATTTGGTCATGGTGGAAGCTGTGGCAACAATCCTATCGACTGGGGTATTTAGATATTTCTGGTGGTTCTTTAATTCATTAGCAATTCTGTGAGTAGCTGAGAATGTACCTGCCATCTGTATGCCATATCTTTGAATGAACATACTTTTCAGTTCCTCGTAAGAGCAGTCTTCAGTTTTGTCTGACTCTAGAAGGAGCTGAGCTGAGTTGGAATCACCTTTGTGTATTCTAGCTTTGAAAATTTGCACTTTGGTGTTATCATTTTGACCGGCACCTCTCATGGCAATTTCGCCGTCTACATCCTGTATGAAAGCATGAACAGAATAATTCTTGAGGGTGTTCCCAGAAAATAACCTAGGGGCGTTCTGATGGATGATTTCAAGGATATTTGGTTGGTAAGGTGCTTGTTGAGGTTGGTAGGATATTTGATGGGGTTGGTGGGATGATGATAAAGGATGTGTTGGGTATTGTTCCGCTTCGTGTTTGATAGTAGGAAATTGCTGGTGACTGTGTATGTTAGGAGGGAGACCCTGTTGTTGTTGAGGAGGTTGAAAGATATTGCTGTTGGCATACATGGGAATTTGATGTGAGAGACCCTGTTGTTGTTGAGGAGGTTGAAAGATATTGCTGTTGGCATACAACCTTGGTTTAGGGTCAGAGGGTTGAAAATCCCAAAATCCTTCAGAATGAGCTGTAGCACCATTCATAGGTGACACCACAGGTCTGTCCCTGGGAGTTGAACCATCATCCCAAGTAGTATTCCAGCTAGAAGCTGAATGCATAGGAGGGGCTGTGTTTTGTTTGTTTGAATAAGTGATGTTGAAAGATGTATTTGAGTTCTGAGGTTGAGAAAATGATACACGTCTATTATCATTAACTCTAGATGGCAGAGTAAATAAGTGTTCTGTGGCCTCCGAATATTGTGTAAGTGGGGGTTGATCAGGTGGATGTAGGTAAAGGTGGTGGTGGTGGTGGTGGTGGTGGTGTTGTTGTTGGTGTTTGACTGTGTGTGTCAGCGGGTGAGTGTGTCAGTGGGTCATTTTGAGAATGTGATCTAGTAATCGCACCTGCGGTATATGTGAACTCTAATGGTTGAGGCTTTGAAAACATGATCACTTAATCCTCTTAAACAATGCACTTTTAAGTAAAGTTAAGCACTCACATGATTCCTCTTAGAGAACGTTGTGTCAGTGTTGATCAGTTGGTCGTACGACAGGCAGGGGCGTTGTGTGTGTGTACGGATGTACACACGTAGCGGCTAGTTGTGTGTGGTTGTTGCGGCTGTGTGTGTACCATGGACGTACGCACACGCTTGCAGCTTGGCAGAATGGCTGGCAGGCTGTATGGTTGTCAGGCTGGCAGGCTGTAAGGCTTTTGGAGAAACTGCAAGGCTGGTAGGCAGGGTTTGAAGTACAGCAATTATCCTCACATGAAATGTAAGGTATAATTAGGGATTTGTAATGTTGATAATTGTAGAGGGGTAGATTGGGGGGGAACTTAAGTATAGCCTTAATACGCTATTTGCAAGGTCGCCATATAATATGTTAAGTATATAGGGGATTATAGGTAATAACACAACACATTAATTATTGGATAAGTGATAATAAGTATAAACGTACAGGTATATAAGTACAGATATAAGATAAGGCTTGTAATAAAAGCCTTAGGAGCAAGGTGATATATGACTTGTGTGATCTAATATATCTAGGGGATATAGGAGCTTGGCTATAGAGGAGGAGTCTGAGTCTAGAGTCTAGAGGGAGTAAAGAGCTCTGACTCTCTCTGGCTGAGGTCTGTTGAAGTCTAACTGAAGATGCCTGAGTAAGAAGGCATCGACTGGGTTCAAGGATGCTGAAGCAACACAGCATCAACTCAGCATTCTGGTATGACGTAGGACCGGATAAATACCTTATACAGTTTACATTTACAGAGGAAATGGGTGTTGATTTAAGTGGAAGTAACAATAAATATATTATATGTTAAAGAGATAGATAAAGTTATAGGGAGTTCAATAAATGAAGAATGTTTAATAAGAATGTTGAGAGTTTAAAAGTTACAGGGATAAAGGCATATAAGCAGTGAGATATATGTATAGCAATATATATGCAGGGCTTATAATGTCATACTACGTACTAATGTCATACGCCTCTCCACATCTTTCCCCGTAGAACTAGGGCAGCTGAGAGCGCCCATGAATTTACACTTTCTCCTCCACAATGCAGAACTTCTGCTTATCAGAATTCATTTATCCCCAGAGCTACTACTCTTTGGAATTCACTTCCCTCGAATTGCTTTCCACAAACTTACAATCTACAAATGTTTAAATCCAGTTGTTACAAACAGTGATGTATGGGGCTGAGACATGGGCTCTGAAGAAAAAGGAGAAAAGAGGGCTGGATGTGATGGAGATGAGCTGCTTGAGGAGTATGTGTGGAGTTACTCGTAGAGATAGATTGAGGAATGAAGAGATACGTAGGAGAGTGGGGCAGCAAGAAAATTTGTCAGCCAGAGTGGACAGAAGGGTGCTGAGCTGGTATGGTCATGTCGAACGAATGGGAGATGAAAGGCTTACAAAGAGAATATGTGAGTCAGGTACAAGGGGAGATAGAAGGGCAGGAAGACCCCCATTGAGATGGAGAGACTGTGTAAGAAAGGTCTTTGGATGATAGAGGAATGACTATAGATCAGGCAGGGGAAGTGGTGGTGGACAGGAGTGAATGGAGAATGCTTGTGAATAGTTGAGTGAACACGTGGTCATTTGGAGTAAGGGGTCGGGCGCAAGTTGGACTAGATAATAGTCCATCAGGCGCCTGGCCCGGGAGACGATTAATATGAAGGGTGTGCCTGGAAGTGTGGTGGGAGGGCTTGTGGCTTTGGCTCCGCTGCATGTCTGCCTGCCGAGATCGGAACCTCTCCGGGTGGTCAGGGGCCGGGGGAGTGCTGGAGCAACCTTGGTAACCCTGGTCTCTGGGTCTTCTCCTGGGTGACCTGGATGTGTGAGAGTTTGTGTTTTTTATCTGTGTTTATTTTTTGTTTTATGTTGTTTTTGTGTTTTCCCTGTTCTTGCTCTGTCTTGAGTCGGCTACCCCCAAAATGGGGATTGGGCCTGAGCATATAGATAGATAGATAGATAGATAGATAGACAAACATTTTATGAATGGAGGATGCCTTTAGGCACATGGACCTTTTTGTTTTATCTGTGTTTTTCCTTCCTCCGTTTATTGTCTCTTAAAAAAAAAAATAATAATAATAATGTTGGCCATCTTCTCCCTGTCTTTCCAAATGGTGCGAATTGTACTCTCGTTAACATCGTGCCAACTCAGCTTGTCTCTTTCCCTTCTCTAACTCCTTCACGATGTCATATTTCTGTGCGTACGTAAAGATAAAGCGCTTTTTGGGCGGCATGGCGGCAAGGTTAAGTCACAGAAAAAAAGGCACTTTGAGAACCACGGTCTGTGTTACAACACACGCGGTGGGGGGGTTGGTACGTGAGGCGAACAATGGTGGAACTGGAGAAGGACGCTGGGGAGGTAATGACATACCCGGACGAGCCGCAAGTGACGTCACTGGACCAGGGAGGGAGACGGAACAGCCTCGCCCGGCCCAGGAGAGAGAAAAATGCCCAGCTGGACCCCGCGTCAGTGTAAGTATTGACCGTGCTAGCAAAATTTTGGATATTTGGGGTGTACCGCGTGCCACCAAAACCGCGTTTCCAAAACACGCGTTAGAAGGACCAACTATCTAGTGAGAGTCTTACTCAGACCCTTCAGTGTACTGGGGCCGGCTGCCTGGGAGAAGGACGGGTGGCCTGTTGCGCTCTCGCTCCCTCGCACTCTATTTTACAGGCTTTAAGAGGCTTTAAAAGCCTGTAGATGCTGTAAATTGCCATGACGTTCGGGAAAGTCTCCCGCAGCCAATGGGTTAAAGACCGAGTGCTCCACATGAAGCGTGATTCCGGTCTCACGGCGTTCCAGACAACCCTGTTAAGAGCTGCCTCACTTGTCAGGTTCTTTGATTTAAGATCAAACTGCAAAGTCCGATCCCATGTCTTTTTTGGTCAGCCCCTTGGTGCAGCTCCCTCCACATTCATGGACTTGCATCTTTTCACCCAGCTTTGTTCATCCATCCTCTCCACATGTCCAAACCATCCAAGCCTGCTAGTACGCATCTCATCACTGAATCTCTTGATACCTAACCTTCTCCTTAGCTCTGCACTTGATATCCTATCTTGCAGTTTGGCACCACACATCCATCTCACCATCCTCATCTCATTGTGTTCCATTCTGTTGGTATCATCCGCTTTGACAGGCCACGTTTCTGAAGCATATGTCATTGCGCTTCTAACGCATAAAGCGTGCACCTTTTCCTTCAAGGGGAAAGGGAGTCTTCTCATGGTAAGTAGTGGCAAAAGTTTTCTAAACTTTCCCCAGCCACATCTTATTCTGGCGATAGTGGCGGCCTCGGCCCCACCACCGGCAGAGATGGTATCTCCCAAGTAGCAAAACTTGTCCACCATCTCCAGTGCCTCATTGCCAAAGTTAACACTCTCAAGCCGGTCATTGAATACAAGCTCACCTTTGCATACTATGCATACAAATTTCTCAATTTTGGACTTCTTCCTTGGTAGAGGCCCCTTTATTCTAGTGCAGTGCTTCTTCCCATGATGTATCCAGCTGCGGCAGACGCTACACTGTACATACATACATACATAAAATTTTAAGACTGAGTGCTCCACACATACGTGCAGTTTCAGTCTCTTGTTCTAATGGTGGCGTTCCAGGCAACCCTGTTAAGGGCTGCTTCACTTGTCAAGTTTTTGGAGTTGAAATCGGCACGTATAGTCCGATCCCAGGTCTTCCTCGGTCCACCCCTTGGTGCAGCTGCAATCACAGACCTGCATTTTTTCACCCAATTTTGTTCATCCATTCTCTCCACATGTCCATACCATCCCAGTCTACTTGTACGCATCACCTCGCTAATACTCTTCATACCTAAACGTCTCCTCAGCTCAACATTTGTTATTCGTTCCCTTCGTAACAAGATGGATCATATAATTGAGACTTTAAGTGAATTTGAGCTCAATGTCTTGTGCCTGACAGAGACTTGGTTGTGTGAATCCGACATCCAGATTATCCGCAGTGCTTTGCCCAAATCATAGGCTACTCCATAATTAGCGCGCCTAGACCTTCTGCAGACCACCCTGGTGGAGGCGTCGCGCTTATTTATTCTCTCGCAATTACAAGTATTTCTCGCTCAGACTATGTTCCTGTCCCATCTTCTTTTGAACTCCTGGAAGTAGTAATTAACCATCGTCAGCAAACCTTTAGAATTGCAACTATCTATCGACCAGGTCATCGAGGTACGGATAGAAACTTCATGGATGAGTTTGGTCAGTTTTTGGAGGCATTTGCTAGTAAGACTGGTGGGTTGCTGATCTGTGGTGACTTTAATTATTGGATTGATAATCCATCTTTGAAGCCCTTTTCTTCTGAATTTCTTGAATTGATCGGTCATAATAATTTTGTCAACCATGTGTCCCACTCGACTCATATTTGTGGGCACATTCTTGATTTGGATTTATCTCCAGTTGGTTGCAATCGTTTGTCGGGCATTGAAGTTGATCCGATAGATCCTACAGTCTCTGACCATGCTTTAATTACTTTTTATATCAGCGTATCCAAAGTCTCTTCCTATAAAAAAAGAAATTAGGTTCAGAAATTACAAAAATATTGATCAAGAGCAAATTTGCCATGAAATTGGCCAGTCTCTAAATGCCATCAGCTGCTCTGTTCTTTCATCCGATGAACTAACTGAGATTCATAACAGGGTACTTCAATCTGTCTTTGATCATCATTGCCCGGAGATTGTGAAGACAATTATTGTGCGTGATGATTCACCTTGGTATGGCCCACCAGTTAACTCTCCGTAGACAACGTAGGAGAGCAGAACGAAAGTGGCGCTTGCAACGAACGGAGGAAACTTGACTGGAATATATATCGGCAAGAAAAGATGTAGTATGTGCAGTGAAAGCTGAAAAGTCTAAGTATTATCAAAACAGGGTCGATTCCTGTGGCAATGATCAACAGAAGCTTGCTGAGGTTGTAAATGGTTTGTTGGGTCGGAAGAACATGGCTCCCTGTCCTGCCTCTGTGCCAAGCGCTCGACTGGCCTCTGATATTTCTTCATTTATCACGACTAAGATAACACGCATTAGAAATTAGTTAGATAACAAATTGATTAATGGCGAGTTTTCGGTGGATTTCCAACCTCCACATGTAATTAATCGTATCCTTTCCATCCAGTGGACACAAGTAAAATTATTAGTTATGTCCGAGACATGAATAAAACTTTCTGCAAGCTTGATCCTATTAATGTATCCAAGATGTAATTTGTCTATCTGCATGTCGCAGATTTCATCTGTAAAATTGTAAACAGATGCTTCATGGAGGGTAACTTTGTTCAGTCTGAAAAACAAGCTCTATTGGTGCCTCTTCTAAAGAAACCTGAACTTGATGCTGAGGATATGTCAAATTACCGACCTCTTTCAAGCTTGTCATTTCTTTCAAAAATAATTGAGCGGGCCATACTTGATCAATTGTTACCATTGCTTGAACAGAACAAAGCTGTTCCTCTTGCTCAGTCTGCATATAGGAAATACCATTCAACCGACACCTCTTTATGTAAGATTCAGAATGACTTGGGGAGAACACATGCAACGGGAAGGTATCTCTCTTGGTTTTGTTGGATCTTTCTGCAGCCTTCGATACAGTGGACCATAACCTACTGTTAAGAGATCTGCACTCTTACGGTGTTCGTGAAAGAGCACTCTTGCTCCTCAAATCATATTTATCGGATAGATTTCAGCGTGTGGTGATTGGCCATACCATCTCTGACCAAGCCCCCCTGTTGTTTGGAGTTCCTCAGGGATCGGTTCTGGGACCGATCCTCTTTATAGTTTACACTAGCAGCTTGGCATCCTTGCTAGATGCTCATGGTGTTGCCTATCACTTATACGCTGATGACACTCAGTTGTATGTGAAGATAGAAAACATTAATGATACTAAGACCAAAATGGAATCTTTATTGTCTGACATTAAGATCTGGATGGCAAAGCGGAAACTCAAACTGAATGAGAACAAAACAGAGATCATTATCATGCATGGAAATAGAAGGGGAAATGATGCTGAAAATGTAGCGACTCTGGATATAGGAGGTTCTCAACTTCACCCAGTAAGCTCAGTGCGAAACCTTGGAGTATACTTTAACTCTAAATTGAACTATGAGAATCACATCAATCAGGTCATCAAAATTAGTAATCTCCAAATCAGAAACTTGTATTCAGTGAGACGGTTTCTTAACAAGCGCTGTCTTCTAACATTGGTTCACTCAATTGTCCTCGCGTGTGGACTATTGTAATGCCTTATTGGTTGGCCTTCCAAATTACTTGCTACAAAAAGTTCAGTCCATACTAAATAGAACAGCGAGGCTCATATTTGATCTACCTCCAAGAACCCCCACTTCTTCATATTTGATAGAGTTGCACTGGTTGCCAGTTAAAGCTAGGATAGAGTTTAGGTTGTGTCTTATGACTTTTAAGGCACTTATGTTTGGCGAACCTAAGTATCTTGCTGACCTCTTGAGACGCCCTTTGGCACGTTCTGGTGCGATCCTGAGAAGCAGTGATGATATGCTGCGTCTTGATGAATCGGTAGCTATCCAGCAGTCCTCTTTCTCTGATCGGTCCTTTTCTTTTGTGGCTCCTAGGTTATATAATGAATTGCCTTTATCAATTAGACAGCTGAACTCCATACACTCTTTCAAAAAACAGTTGAAAACCTTTCTCTTCTGTAGGAGTTATGATCTTGCAAGTGGCACAGTGACAGGTCGTTAGAGACTCTAACTGCTACCATGTTAAATTGTTGTTGCTTGAACTACAGGTGAATTGCACCACACTTCTCTTGATTGTGGTGCAATGTGTTACAAGCGCTAGTGAATTCCTCTGGAAGAACTGGCGCTTGCGAGAAATAAAAGACCAGATTATTATTATTATTTTTATTATTATTATTATTATTATTATTATTATTATTATTATTATTATTATTATTATTCTATCCTGCAGCCTGTCCCCACACATCCATCTCACCATTCTCATCTCATTACGTTCCATTTTGTTGACATCCTCTACTTTAATGGCCCATGTTTCTGAGGCATGCGTCATTGCACTTGTAACACATGAGGCATACACCTTTCCCTTCAGGGGGAGAGGCATTCTTTCCATGATCAGAATTGGCAGCAGTTCTCTGAACTTCCCCCAGCCACATCTAATTCTAGCGACAGTGGCAGCCTCGGCCCCACCACCGGCTGAGATGGTATCTCCTAGGTAACAAAACTTGTCCACCAGCTCCAATGACTCATTTCCAAAATTCACAGCCACAGGACACAGGACACAGGACGCCTTTGCACACTATGCACTCAAATTTCTCTATTTCTGACTTATCCTTTGGCAGGGGTCCCTTTATTTTACTACAGCGCTTACTCCCATGGTTCACCCAGCGTCGACAGATACTACATTGGATCGAGTTATCGCCCACACCCTTTCCACACACTGCACATGGGTATGCACCGCTCTTTTCCACATTGCCTCGTCTCAATCTACAATGCATAACCTTGGTTTTGTTAATATTGACTCTTAAACCCTTGCTCGCCATGCCCTCTCTCCATCTTCTGAATTTGGCCTCAGCATCTTGCATATTGTCAGCTATTAGGACTAAATCGTCTGCATAAAACAGTTCCAGCAGGAGTCCGCCTCTAAAAACTCTAGACAGTGCCGCCATGACCATAATAAAGAGGAGGGGGGCTTATCACTGAACCCTGATGAACATCTACACGGACTGCGAACTCATCACTCAGTACACCCTTCACCCTCACCGCACTTTGCGAATCCTCATACATCTTCATTATCACATGCACCAGCCATTCTTCCACACCAAGTTTCCTCATAGCCCACTGCACAACATCTCTGGGCACCCTGTCAAAGGTATTCTCCAGGTCTACAAACACAAAGTTTGCCTTTTAGTAAGTATCTTTCCTGTATCTGCCTGACTATGAAGATAGCATCGGTTGTACCACGTCCTAGCATAAAACCAAACTGCATATCATCAATGGAGATGCTTTGCCTGATCAAACCCTCAAAGACTCTCTCACAGACCTTC
Source organism: Paralithodes platypus (assembly GCA_032716605.1). Classification (NCBI taxonomy): domain Eukaryota; kingdom Metazoa; phylum Arthropoda; class Malacostraca; order Decapoda; family Lithodidae; genus Paralithodes; species Paralithodes platypus. The sequence continues at coordinate 387,051 of CM064532.1, read as the reverse complement.
ATGATTTGGTCAAGTATTTTCAGGCCCATATAATTACCTCTATCTAGCGCATCCACTTTTCCTTCGTATATATTTACTATTACACTTATGTGCCAATCCTCAGGGATTTTTTCATCTTTAATAATGGTGTTTATCAACTCAGTGACTAAGTTGACACCAGTCTCCCCTGAGGCTTTTATCATCTCAGCGACAATGTCAGAGCACCCTGGAGCTTTACCGTCCTTCATTTTATTGAGTGCGTCGCTCACTACAGCTGGTGCTATCAAAGGAGGGGGTCCAGATATTGGTTTTTCGATACTAAGCTGTTCCTTATCCCATTCAAACTCTACATTTAGCAATCGTTCATAGTGTGCCTTCCATGCTTCTCTGATTTCATTTTCTGCATACACAATCTTTCCATTATCGTTTCTAACACACTGTTCACCTATAATATCCCTACTGTAATTTTTTACTCGCCTAGCTAGGTTGAAGATCCCATTGGGATTGTCAGTGTTACACACTTGTTAGCTGCCTGGTATTCCTCCTTGCTGCCTCCCTTCTTTCATGCTTTGAAGCATCTCCTTTTCTCTTTCACAGCATGTTCTACCTCATCGTTCCACCACCAGGAGGTCTTATTCCTGGGGTGACCCTTTGTTTTCCCACAGACTTTGTCAGTGGCAGCGATAAGGCTATGCTTAAGAAAGTTCCATTGACTATTTACATCGTTAGGCCTAGCTTCATTATTTCTATTAATTTCTTCCAGTTCACTATGAAACCTATCCCTAACTTCCTTGTTCTTCAGCAGCCACACTTTCCTTTTGTCCATGTATACCTTCTTGCTCTTAGGATCTCTGTATAAGCTCATGTTGCACACAAGTTATGCTGGGAGATACATTCTTCGCTCGGGATGACCTTTATATCCCGAACCAGTTTCCAGTCTTTCCTGTTAACCAAGAAGTAATCTATCTGGCTACTGGAGACCCCAGAGATATATGTGATCAGATGACTCTGTCTTTTCTTGAACTTTGTGTTACACTTAACCATGTTGAGTGCAACGCAGGACTCCAGCATATATTTGCCTTCCAGATTCCTCCTTCTGTAACCATTTCCTCCATGTACCCCCTCATATCCATCTGCAGATGCTCCCACGTGACCATTCAGGTCCCTTCCCACGAGTGTTATTTCATTCTCTGAGAGACGTGAAATGACACTGACGGTGTCATTCCAGAAGTCCTCTTTTATCTCTTTCTGTAGACCAGCCTGTGGGGCATATGCAGATATCACATTCAGAATTCTTTCACCAACTTTCAACTTCAAAACAATCAGTCTTTCACTAACTCTCATAATCTGAAGCACACTTTCCGCCAGCTCTTCAGCCACCAGAACACCCATTCCACCTTTCGCTTTATCAGTCTCCACTCCCATCCAGTAGATCCTATATCTTTTCTTTCTTCCAACAATCCACTGTATCCCATGCCTATTCCAGAGTGTTTCCTGGACACAGCAGACATCCACTTGCCTCCTCTCACACATCTCAGCCACTTCATTTGCACGCAGATTCAAACTACCAACATTCACACTAGCAAGTCTGAGATTGTGGGGGGCATTTGTCCTTATCCTGTGCAGTTTTGGATCATCGGACTTACGTTTTTTTCTCTAGGCCTATTGGTTTAGTCATATTCGGTAAATTGGCTGGCAAATGGGCATCACCCCCCCCCCCCCCCCCCAGAACTCCGGCTCCAGTCTACCCCGGGGACCATTCCCAGCACCTTCCCCCAAGAGATTACAAGGGGGTAGGATCCAGTGGCCTCGGTACGCCCCACCAGAACCAACCGCAGGGACGCATCCCGTGCGCATACACGGCACTACGACTGGCCTGGTATTTTTCGCCCAATGACAGGGCAGCTTCCTGGAGTGCTACTACCAGGTTCGGGCCCCTATACTATTGGGCGGAAAGTGCCAGTCCAGGGAAACACTACGTACTGTACCCTCTGGATCCATTTCGTCCAGGTTGGGCCCAAGGCGCTAGGTCCGGGTCCAGAGGGAGCGACACCCACCGCCAGTGTGCAGCCATTAGGCAAATTGGAAAAAGAACAATGAAGCCCTGTCACAGCACTGTCATATGAACAATACCAGCGCCAATAACAAGGCTTCATTGTATAGTAATGGCTGTGTGTCCGCAAGTCTAACGCCATCCCCCCTATTAGTCGCCTTGTACAGCACGCAGTAGGATGCGTGAGGCATATTCTTTTTTTCCTCCACCATAGGTGAAGGCCCCCTTACCCCCTGGGGGGGTATTGAGGACTGTTATGCCTGTCATTGTTAAACATTTGCCAGACATTTACTAAATTGCTTAATCAAGTACTAATCTTCTTGTGGAGAATGGGGAAAACCAGAAGTCACTATGTCAAGTGATTCGCCCAGGAATATGTGGTGACTTACTTTGATAATTACTTACCAGACATGCCTAATGACCATTCATATCGGCGCAAACGTTTCTTTTAAAATAATTTGGTAGGTCCTAAATTATTTTTACTTCTTAAAAAAAAAAAATTGTGCAATGGATGAAAATCTCATATGATCTTGTTCGGTTGGCATTCCTTAATAACCTAAGACAAACAGCAGCCGAATCCATGCAATAGTTTCGGAGCTATGGGCCTTTGGATTGGTATGACTGTACAGTATTGCTGTCGTGGCGGAATTGCCCCGACTTACCTTATACTTATACTGTAAATATATCTGCAGGAGCATTATATTGAGCCACATTTACAAAACATGTAGCTGCTTCATCTGTCTACAACTACTATTTAATCCACACAGACTGTACCTCATCTAGTGTGTTCACAATTTCACAGTTTATTTTTATTGCAGAATCTGACGGTGGTGGACCAGGCTCGTGCAGTGTTGGGTAATGTTGAAGGTACAGAGGGCCTTTATACCATCAACACACAGTCTGGTGACAAGCTCTTCACTGCTGATAAAAGCTTCCTCTCTCAGACGTACAAGGTTAGAACACATTACAGTAGACCCCAATTTATAAACGTTCTTACAACAAAATTGTGGTATAGCGAAGATCGAAGATCGTATTTTACTATGATTCGTTCGCTTAACAACTGCCAAAGTTTGATTTAAAACACTTTTTACCGAAAGCTAGTCTAGCCCCACACCCTCTCAACACCTAAACATCTCAACTCATGGTAATTACATTTTAACCTTTTCAGGTCCGGGGGTTGCCGTTTATTACAGTATTCAGAAATATAATGATCTTAATCTCATAATTACCTCTCCAAAATTAGTTTTCTGCCCACAACTTGCTCAAAGACAACTGCAGATGTTGTTGTTGATGATGCTTTTATTTTATACTAGCCCACTGGGCCTAGGCCCTCTCAAGGCTAGTGTTGGAGGAGGTGGTACAGAGTTTTAAGTCACGTATATGTCAGTAGTTATATGTAATTTTATAATTTATAGCTCTCAGGAAGTGACAAATGGGGGCGAAAGTGAAAGAGTCTGAGTCGAAGTGGATGTCATGTAATGAGGTGTTCGTCAAGAATCGCCGTCTTTCATATGCATAGACGGGATAAATACAAAGAAAGTGAAAAACAGTCAATGATGTATGGCAATGTTGGCATTCAGGTGGTTGGCTACGAGGGGTGGACATCAGGTAACCATGTGTGAGGCGTGTGTGGCCTAAACTTAATCTGGTTAAGAGGGTTTGGTCTGCGCGTAAACCATTAATTGAAGAGGGCCACAAGTGTACGTCATCCGTAATGGAGCGAAGGTTGCCGGGTTAATGGTTGCCCTCCACTCAATTCGCCATGCGTCATACACATGGCGACGGAGGACAGGGAGCATATCCTCCAAACGCAGCAAAGTAGCAGAGGGTGTACCATGATACGCCTGCTTAGCGAGGAAGTCGGCATGTTCATTCCCAGGAATTCCTACATGCGCGGGGATCCAGCACAGCGTGATGGAGCGATTAGCGCACTGTAATTTTTGTATTGTGTGGATGATAGTCTTGACCAATGGGTCCTTGGGGGCAAATACACATAAGGCTTGTAATGCACTCTTTGAGTCACTACAGATAACAACCCGAAGAGAGTTCTTCGACAATGAGGAGATGGTGTTTAACACCTTGAGTGGGGCACTTGTCATATGACAATTGCTGGTCACCACTGTACCATACGGGGGTTTTGGACTAAAAGTAACCTCCACTCCCTGCACATTTTCATGTATAAACAAGAGCTAGAACGTATTTCAATGATATATCCTTGAAAGCAGAGGAATAGACCTTTCCAATGACACCTGAATCATGTCTGTACGACCACTGGTTGCCGTGCAATGATATTGCACATGTGACGCTAAATCGGTAAAAAATAGCGAGTTTGAGCGGTTTCCGCTATTCCCAAGTCTGTAAGGGAGTTGGAAATGTCTCCCACTGCCACTAGTGATGGCTCAGACACGGGGGGGCGGTGGATGGGATGGTCCCGCGCCGCTTATACACGCTCGCCTGTCTCCCAGCCCTTGTTCAAGGCAGGAATTTGGCAATTGTCATATGACAAGTCCCGCAGTGATGAAAGTATTTTTTATATAACAGCCCGTAGTCATTGAGTTAAAGCACCTTGAATAGCCCACAATTCAGCAGTGAAAACCGTGGAGTGATGGTGTAAGGCGCTTTGATACAAGCCATGATCTGAGACTGCAGCGCAACCCACGGCATCCACATTTTTCGAGCCATCGGTGTAAATGAAATCAGCTGGGATATGAATATCAAGATGTTGTAAAGCGAGATGTCGACATTGAGGTGGGGCTTGGGCATCGAGTTGATCCGCTAAGTGTAAGCAGACTGTAGGGTATTTAGGGTCCATGGAGTGATGTGACTAGGAGGGAGGAACGGTGATATTCTAAGCTGAGAGTAATTGGCAAGACAATATTGGGAATGGCACCGGAATGGTTGAACGATAGTTATCTGTGGAATGGAATAGTTCTAGTAAAGTTGGTTCATGACGGAGGCGAACAGCCGTACGCATTAGGACTAATCGACGGTGATAGGCGAGAGGTAAGATCCCAGCCTCACATAGGATATTGTAGACACGAGAGGAACGGAATGCCCCCAAGCTAATGTGGATGCCCAGATGATGTACGCTGTCGAGGGTCCTTAATGTGGAAGCAGAGGCCGTGCCACAGACAGGGCTATTATAATCTAAGGCTGAGAGGATGGTAGCTCTGTAGAACAGTAAAAGCGAAGTGCGATCTGTGCCCCAATGGACTCGTGCAACTGATTTTAGAACATTCATTCTCTGGAGGCAACGTGCCTTTAAGCAAGCAATGTGACTTTTCCAATTGAGGTGGGTATCAAAGATGATACCAAGGAACCTGGTATGTGGAAGGAACTGAATATTTGTTAGTAGTCTTGGCAAATCCAACGTCAAGGATATTAACCTAATTGCAATGACGACTTGTCTATTTTGACTGCTATGTCGTCATTCCAACCGCGGTTAAAAAGAAAACGTCTAGAGTCTACTCCTTATCTTGCTCTAGGAGACGTTGTACATTAACCAAAACTACCACCGAAGGTGAAAAAAGCATAGAAGAGAAGAAAAAGGGGTTTACCTTAGTTACCGCTTAAGGCCCATCCCGTGTTCCGTCATGTACAGATCCCTGTCGAACGTGCACATGAGCGACCCTCTCTTGTCATCATTTTTTCACGCGCTCCATTGAATGAGTCCGCTTTTGTTGTGCTCCTTTAATTCACCCTGTTTAGGTTCGTTTCGGCTTATCTGGCCTTCTTTTTTGTTAGACAGATGTTACGTGATCTAGGGCACACGTAAATGGGCTCCTAAGTGTGTATAATGGAGACGCGTGTGGAAATAGCCTACCGAAGGTACGGGGGCGCCTGGCATTCCTCGTATATGTTTTTCATTCTTTCTCTTTTCATATTCTTTTTTCCTGTTAGTCTGGGCATAGTTTAGCTTTTAGCTTATTTTAGCCTAGCTGGTTTTCTCATTCAGGAATTGCTATGAGTTTTCATTTCTTCACAGCCTAAGGTGTACCGTTGGTAAACAATCTGAAAATTCGTTGGTGGCGGTGCTGTTTGTAGAGTTTGTGTCGGCCGCATTATTAGCGTTAATCCCGAGTCCCCCCTTTCGAGCCTTCACTGTGTCTCAAGGGTCTGGGCGACAGGTGGTTCGTGATAATCCAGGGGTACCCCACGGGGGCCCCTCCTTCACACCACAGGGTTTTTCGCCCCTGACACATTCTCTGCTCACGGCTAGGCCATCCTTTTTCTCGCCAGTTTCATTTACTGGTTTTTGTTTTCTCTTCCTGTTTCACCTCCATCCTTTCATGGTCTTTTTTGCCCAATCCAGGGGTACCCCACGGAGGCCCCTGTTTGTGCGAAACCACCCTCCCTGCCACTTCTCCTCATGGGCTTTGCTCTATCTCTGTGGGTTGGGTGGTTCCTGGGGGATGTGCCTCCTCTCCCCTGGTGTGTCTTCCTTGCCTCTCCCTTTACCGGTTGAGTTAGGATTATTTCAAGGAAGACACTGCTCAGCTTGATGGCCATCATCGCTTGGAGTTCATAAGGAGATGACGCTTTTTTGTGGCCTTTTTTGGTATTCCCTAGACGCTCCTCCATCTCGGACCATCCTCCGGACCATCTCGGCCGGTCCCGCAAATTTGCGGGAGCTCGATTCGGTCCTCTGGGACGTTTCGGCTCCCCGCAAATTTGCGGAGATCGCTGGGGGGTCCCTCAAAGATGCGGGAGGGTTGTGTCGGTACGGTTCTGCCTCCATTGGCCGGCAAATTTGCGGTAATAGTTGGCTTTCACTGTTGACCTTTTTTATGTCATCTGGTTGCCTGAACCTATCTTGGTGTGTGCACTTTACTGGTGTTATAGGCCCTGCATGTAAGATGTTGAGTGGTGGTTAACACTTTCTCCATCTTTGCAGGTTCTGCTAGTGCTCTTCCACCTCGGCCGCCCTCCTCACCTACCTCTGTGCTCCCGGTTTGGGGTGAGTACGGATACCTGTTTGCATGTGTGTTCCTGTTTCCCCATGCTCCTTCCCTGGTTCTTATTGGACATTCTCTCCACTTACTCCTTCGACGTGCTGATTATGGTGTGTGTTCTTCCAGTGCAGGTTGGCTGCCTTGCTTTCGCCGTGGTTGTCGCTCCCCGTGCTTGGGGAGCCACACGTCCTGCTTGCGCCACTCGCACTGTGTGTCCTCTACGGCCTCCCTCCCTGCTCTGTGTGGACCGTGTCTGGCCCTGGTGGATGTGATGCACCATAATTTGGTAGGTAGTAGGGGTAGGCAGCCCCGCCCAGGGAAGTACTACCGCCAAGGTTTCGGGAGACTCAGGGAATAGCCTGAATTCCATTTTCTCTCCCAGGCCTTGGTAGCTGGATACATATCTTTCTGCCTCACACATCAGGGGTATCAGGAAAACCCTCTTTATATAACATACACATCCAACTTCACGACATTGCCCTACATCGCTATCCTCTATCCATAAAATACTACTCTTCCCACTACATATCATACATGTAACACCATACACTTACCTTATAAATATGGCAGTACAATTGTTAAGAGCAAACCTGGTGGTCCCTCGGATATCCACCCCCGGCAGGGTTGGGTTATTGACACAGGGCCCTCCCGGTCGTCATCATGCGACTGTGTCAAGAGCATTGCAACGTCCCAAAGCTGCTTGTCAGTACAGCTATTTCTTTAGTAATATAAGGGGACTTCACTCTAACATCAATTCTGTACACCAATTTCTTCAAGCAGAATCCCCTACTCTCCTTTTTTTGACAGAGACTCAAGTAACATCCACATCTGACACATCTAGATTTAATTTTCCAGGTTATCAACTGCTCCAAAATTTCAGACCTAAAGGTGGTGTATGTTGCTTCGCAAAATCTGAAATTGCCCTGGAGGAGGTTACTAGTTTCAATTGTCCCTATTTTGATTATTCTATATACAAATTAATTTCTGCTGGTAAATTTAAATACATACATACATACATACATAAAATTTTAAGACTGAGTGTTCCACACATAAGTGCAGTTTCAGTCTCTTGTCCTAATGGCGGCATTCCAGGCAACCCTGTTAAGGGCTGCTTCACTTGTCAAGTTCTTGGATTTGAGATCGGCGCGTATAGTCCGATCCCAGGTCTTCCTCGGTCCACCCCTTGGTGCAGCTCCCTCCACAATCACAGACCTGCATTTTTTCACCCAATTTTGTTCATCCATTCTCTCCACATGTCCATACCATCCCAGTCTACTTGTACGCATCACCTCGCTAATACTCTTTATACCTAAACGTCTCCTCAGCTCAACATTTGTTATTCTATCCTGTAGCCTGGCCCCACACATCCATCTCACCATTCTCATCTCATTACGCTCCATTCTGTTGACATCCTCTACTTTAACGGCCAATGTTTCTGAGGCATACGTCATTGCACTTCTAACACATGAGGCATACACCTTTCCCTTCAGGGGGAGAGGCATTCTTTTCATGGTCAGGATTGGCATCAATTCTCTGAACTTCCCCCAGCCACACCTAATTCTAGCAACAGTGGCAGCCTCGGCCCCACCACCGGCAGAGATGGTATCTCCTAGGTAACAAAACTTGTTCACCAGCTCCAAAGACTCATTTCCAAAATTCACAGCCACAGGATCATCACTTAACACAAGCTCGCCTTTGCACACTACGCACTCAAATTTCTCTATTTCTGACTTATCCTTCGGCAGGGGCCCCTTTATTCTACTACAGCGCTTACTCCCATGGTGTACCCAACATCGACAGATGCTACATTGAATTGAGTTAACGCCCACTCCCTTTCCACACACTGCACATGGGTATGCACCGCTCTTTTCCACATTGCCTCGTCTCAAACTACAATGCATAACCTTGGTTTTGTTAATATTGACTCTTAAACCCTTGCTCGCCATGCCCTCTCTCCACTCTCTGAATTTGGCTTCAGCATCCTGCATACTGTCAGCTATTAGGACTAAATCGTCTGCATAAAACAGTTCCAACGGGAGTCCGCCTCTAAAAATTCTAGACAGCGCCTCCAAGACCATAATAAAGAGGAGGGGGCTTAACACTGAACCCTGATGGACTCCAACACGGACTGCGAACTCATCACTCAGTACACCCTTCACCCTCACCGAACTTCGCGAATCCTCATACATCTTCATTATCACACGCACCAGCCACTCTTCCACACCAAGTTTCCTCATAGCCCACTGTACAACATCTCTAGGTACCCTATCAAAGGCCTTCTCCAGGTCCACAAACACAAAGTAAAGATCCCTGCCTTTTAGTAAGTATCTTTCCTGTATCTGCCTGACTATGAAGATAGCATCGGTTGTACCACGTCCTGGCATAAAACCAAACTGCATATCATCAATAGAGATGCTTTGCCTGATCAAACCCTCAAGGACTCTCTCACAGACCTTCATGATTTGGTCAAGCATTTTCAGGCCCCTATGTTGCATCTACATATGTTGCATCTACCGTTCCCCAAATACTCCTCCAGAGCAAAGTCTTTTTGATTCTCTGTCCTCACAACTCAGTGTCCTCAACTTAAATGCTTCTTCTGAAATCACTGTGTTGGGTGATTTTAATGTCCATAATGTTGAATGGCTCACTCATTCAGCCAGGACTGATGATGCTGGTCTTGAATGTGAGCTATTTGCAGACTCATTTAATCTCATTCAACTAGTCAACCAACCCACCCGTGTACCAGATAATCCTAATCATAATTCCCACCTACTGGACTTATTTTTAACAACCAATTCAGAAAATTATGATGTTACAGTGAGGTCCCCACTTGGATCTTCTGATCACTGTCTGATACAGGCCACCTGTGTATCACCTACCACACCTTCCCACTCTGAACCTGTTTTGGTGACTAAGTGGCATTACGATAGGGCAGACTGGGAGGGTCTTCAAGGTTTCTTTGTTGATATTCCCTGGACCTCTTTCTTTTCTAATGATGCACACTCCACCTTGAGCCACATACAAGATTTTGTAAAAATTGGAATGGAAACTTTTATTCCTCATCAAAAGTACAGTAAAAGATCTAATTCACCTAAATGGTTTGACCATAATTGTGCTAGAGTAACTGAACAAAAAGCAATAGCCTACAATGCATACACAAGATCAAAAACACATGAAGCCTTTAATTACTTTAGAAACATCAGAAATCATGCCAAAACTGTATTAAACCTAACTAAATCAAACTTTCTCCATAAGCAGGCAAATAAACTTCTAAATAATCCAAATGATAACAAAATATTTTGGTCTACTCTTAACTCATTCAAATCCAACTTCACTACTGCTTCATCCATTCCACCATTAAAATCTCCGACTGGCAATCTTGTAAGTGACCCACGAGGTAAAGCTAACCTTCTTGCAGATATTTTCTCCACCAACTCAACCTTAGATGAAATAAATCAAGATGTCCCTGTACTTAATTTTAATTCACCTGAAATTCCCTCACTTAAGATCCACACCAGACATGTCAAAACTATTTTGCAGAATCTCTCAGTAGATAAGGCTCCTGGTCCAGATGAAATTCCTCCAATAGTACTTAAGAATTGCTCCTTGGTGCTCGCTCCTGTATTGGCAAAATGTTTCCGTCTGTGTACTCATACCTCATGCTTCCCAGTACCCTGGAAAGAAGCAAACATCCATCCAGTTCCTAAAAAAGGTGCCTCTTCAGATCCATCAAACTACAGACCAATAGCTATAACTTCCACTCTTGGCAAAGTTTTTGAAATTATATTAAATAATCACATAATTAAGCATCTGGAGAATAATAAATTAATCAGTGATAGGCAATATGGTTTTAGACGATGTCGATCAACTGCAGACATTCTTTGCCTTCTTACGCATCAAATCAACCAAGCTACAGACCAGCATGGTGAAACACATACAATAGCACTGGATATCAAAGGCATTTGATAGAGTCTGGCATCAATCCTTATTGTTCGAGATGTCACACTACGGCCTTGCATCATTAGTTCCACTAATTTCTTCTTATCTTCATAACAGAAAAATACGTGTAATGGTAGATGGCCTTTATTCTCAATTTCACTCAATAAATGCTGGTGTTCCCCAGGGATCAGTTTTGGCCCCAACTGTTCCTCATTCATATCAATGATCTCATATCTACCACTCATAATCCAATACATTCCTACGCAGTGACTCAACACTCCACAGTTCCTTCACATTTACCAATTCTTTCACCCAACCCGATTTATAAATTCAAAAAATAAACTGCAATTTCTCTGAACCAGGACCTTTCTAGAATTAATGAATGGGGACAAGAGAATCTAGTTTCCTTTAATGCACAGAAAACCAAGTACATTCAATTTTCTAACCGACAGAATCTCACTGACTCCCATATATTTTTTAATGATGTAAATATTCCCACTTCCCCTAGTATTGACGTTCTCGGTGTAACATTGACTACTAACTTGAGCTGGACCATAGTTGGAAGCATTGCTAAGGGTGCCTCTAAAAAACTGGGACTCCTGTACAGAGTTCGAGAATTCTTCACTGACGAGCAGTTGGCCGTAATATATAAAAGTCATGTGCGCTCTCAGATGGATTACTGTTCACCTCTGTGGGGTGGAAGTGGAGTGGTTGCATTGAGGCAGTTGGACAAAATTCAAAATAAAGCTATTAGATTAATCAATAACCCTGCAATCACACAGGACCTTCCTACATTGGCCATACGGGGGGGCGTTGCGTCCCTTGCATTGTTCTGCAGATATTTTCACAGCAGTTGTTCCGAGGAGCTTGCTTCAATTGTGCCGCCTCTCCAATCTTTCCCCCGTACTAGGGCAGCTGAGAGCGCCCATGAATTTACACTTTCTCCTCCACAATGCAGAACTTCTGCTTATCAGAAATTATCCCCAGAGCTACTACTCTTTGGAATTCACTTCCCTCGAATTGCTTTCCACAAACTTACAATCAACAAATGTTTAAATCCAGTTGTTACAAACATTTTATGAATGGAGGATGCCTTTAGGCACATGGACCTTTTTGTTTTATCTGTGTTTTTCCTTCCTCCGTTCATTGTCTCTTAAAAAAAAAAAAAAAAAATAGCCCTGGTTCCTCGGCGGCGGCAGTGGCCTCTGCTTCCCTTCAGTCGGTGTGGGCGATCATCTCCCGCCCCATTAGGGCTGTGGGCCGCCGTTCCCCGCCCTTTGTTGCCGGCCAGATCTGCGTCGCCCTGGGTATCCCTGACCCGACTGAAGGCCGTTCACCTGGCACTCCCTGCTCGGGCCCTCTCCCCTGGGTCCCGCAGCCGGTCGTCACATCATCGGGGGGATCCCCAGCTCCGTCCACGCTCTCGCTCGCCTCGTCGCCCGTCCTCTACTGCCCCTCGTCGTCGTCCTGATCGCCTTGACGACGCCCGTCGCCCTCGTCATGGTTCTCGCCCTGAGGCCGGGGTTAGCGGCCCTGCCCCTGTGCGCCCCTCCCTGGCCTCTACGGATAGGGCTCTACTCCCTTCCGCCCGCTTCCCCAGCCCAGCCTACTTCCTCTTACGTTGTCCTCTCCGCGTGCGGTTGTTCATGCTGTAGCTGGCCCTCTGCTCCCTCCTCCTACACTGTCCAGGAGGGTCCGCCAGGATGTCGTTGCTTCTCCTACTTCACCTGCTTCAGTGCCTATTCTTCCTTCACGGTCTCGTCCCACGGTGGAGGTCCCTCCCTCCTCCGCCTCGGTGTCGGGCCGCCCTGTTATCTCAGCCCCGGGGATCCTTGCTGTGTTTCCCCCCGCGGCTCCTTCTGACCTCCTTTCACCCGGCCAGCCATCCCACTCCCGTCGTCCTGCTCCTCCTCCTCCTTATCTCCCTGACCTTCACTTACCGTCTCGCCAGGGGGGTTCCCCTCCTCTTGGCTCGGTGGGGTTTAGCGAGGTTTCGGGGTCCCCTTCTCAGGGGCTGCCGTGTCACTGGAAGAGGGGGTTGGTGCTGTTTTCCCCTCGGGCGTTCGTGGTCGGGGCCGAGTCCCTCAGCGGCGACACAACCGTGGTCGTTCGCCTTCCTTGGGCCGCGACTCTGCTGGTTCGTGTCGTGGATCTCGCTCCCGCTCACCCCTGCGGGCCGACCATTCTTGGGGGGGGGGGGGGGGGGTCGCCTCTCTCGGATCGATTGTCGGCTATGCAGGGGTGGCTTGTGTCACGCATCGACGGGCGCTTGGAGTCGATGCAAGACTCCCTCTTATCGCGCTTCTTGGCGGTGACACACCCTCAGCGCCTCACCCTACCTACCCCTGCTACGGTCCCCCTCCCTTCTGCAGGCCTACGCTCTGGTCAGACTTCAGCCGCCGGGACATCCTTCAGGATGTTCAGTCCCTGGCTGTGTTGGCGGGACTGTCCTCCTATGGGACGGGTTTGTGCGACGACGGTACGCCTGGCTTTGCCATCTTGCTCGATCACCCTCTCCCATTGGGGGCCTGGTTTGCTGAGGCCTTCGACTTCGCCGGCCGTTCCGTCGCCGGCTCTCCTTCAGTCCCTCCCCTGGAGTCATCACTGCTTTTGCCTCCTCTTGTGTCTGTCGGCGGGTTGGACGGCGCATTCTGGTCCTGGTTCAGCGCGCCCGTTCTTGAACTTTGTTCTATTGCGTCTGCACCAGGCGATCTTCGCGAGGGTTTGGGCCGCGTTCGGCGGATCCCCCTTCGGCTCGCGGTGTCTTTGGTTCCCGAGCTGAAGGCGGTTTTGTGCGTGGCAACTCGGCACCGCCGGACGATACGGTCCACGTTCTGCCGGACGGCCCCCTTGGATGTTCGTCAGGGTTTGTTGTACTCTACGCTCTCTCCGTCGGGGCTTCTTTTGCGCGGGATGCTTGGGGCCGCTACGCTTCTCTATCGGCGGACCCTGCTTACGACACGCGACGACGCGCTGTGTCGCGAGCGGGGTCTTCTCAGTCCCGTCCTTCTGCCGGTCCTCTTCGGGGTGCTGCTGCAAGTGCTGCCGCCATGCACGGGCGCAGGACAGGGTCGTTTACAGGCCAGTGCGTCAGTTCCGCCTCGCCCTTCTGTTCTTGCCCCCTTTTCGTCCCCGCCGTGTCGGGGCTGGCCGGCCTTCCACTTCCGGCCGCCCTTCGCCGGGGTCAGCCCCGCGACGGCCAGGGGTTGGGGTGGCCCGCCCTTTTCGACGAGGTTGGGGGGGGGGGGGGGGTAGAGGAGGTCAACGTGGCGCTCATGCCCGCACGGACCGTACCGGGGGTACCTCCACGTCAAAACAATGTGTAGGTTCTCTGGGTAGGTCTCCTTGTTCTCCTTCTCGCCTGGCCGCCCGGGTCGCTCCCCTCCTCTCGGGAGCTCCCGCGGGTTGTTTTCGCCCTTGCGCCCCTCGGTGGCCGCGAGGGACGTTGGGGGCGGCGGATTGCGCGGAGGGGTCTAACCTGGAGGTGGATGTCCAGACCCCCACTCCGCTCTTGTCACCGACACCGGCCCATCTCTTCAGAGGTGGCCCACGTGTTCACTTCCATGCATGAGCAGGGTATCGTCGAGGGAGTTGACCGCCGGTCACCCGGTTTTCCTCTCCCGTGTATTTCTGGTACCGAAGTCGGCCTGCGACGCGATGCGCTCGGTGGTGGATCTGTCGGCCCTCACCGGGCGCATCGTGCACACACGGTTTCGGATGCTGCTGGTACCCCAGGTACGCCTGGCCCTGCGCCCTCTGTCGTGGGTAGTGTCGCTGGCCCTCCGGGATGCGTCTTGGCTCGTTCCTCTCCATCCTCGATTCCAGCGATTCTTGGCCGTTCGGACTTCCGATCGTGTGTTCCTGTTCGCCGGCCCTCCCTTCGGTCTCCACATCGTGCCGCGGATCTTCTCCGCACTGGTGGGACAGGTTCTGGGTCCTCTCCTCAGGAGCGGGCTCCAGCTCCTGTTTTCCTTTGCCGTTTGGTTGATAGTTTCCGCAGCCCTCGGACTGTGCGTACGCGACGCCCTCACAGTCGTTCGCCACGTCGCACGGTTAGGGTTCCCCATCGATGTTCCCAAGTCACGCTTGACCCCGTCGCGTGTCGTGCCATGGGTCGGTCTCGCATGGGTTTTGTCCGGCACTACGGTGACCCGGGGTCTGCTGGACGCGGTGCACCTTCCGCGGAAGGTCTTCGCCGTGTTGCACTCGGTCTCCCTCCCGGGGTGGCTCTGGCACTCGTTAGTGGGTTCGCTGCATTGGGACGCTCTGCCCATTCCCTTAGGGAGCCTCAGGCTACGCCGCCTCCTCCTCATGGGCACCGAGGTGTTTCCGTTGACCCCTATGGATCGGCTCCTGCCGCTCCCGCGTCCCGTTCGCAGACAATTCGGTCACTGGGTTGCTCGGGGCACGCTCTCTGCGGCTGTGCCCTGGACCGCCCCCCCCCCCCCGCCGACGATCTGGGTAGACACAGATGCGTCGGGCGAGGTTGGGTGAGGTTCCCAATCAAACCTGGGACGTCCACTTCCCGGCAGATGGGTGGGTCTCCCTCCACTTACCCGTCTATGCCCTCGAACTGTTGGTTCCTTTGTTCTTCCTGAGGGACCACGCGCTGGCCCTTCGGGGAAAGTCGGTGGCCTTCGGGATGGACACTCAGACAGCTGTCCACTGTTTCCTAATGCGGGGGTCCTCCAGGTCATTGACTCTATTGGGGGTCTCGGTGGAGTTGTTCTTCCTCGCGAACTGACACCCCTTCTCCTTGCATGCCTCCTCCCTGCCCGGGCCTGCCATCCTGTGGGCGGACGCCCTGTCGAGAGGACAGGGCGTTCTTGTAGAATGGGCGATGCAACGGACTGTGTTCGTCGACCTCGCGGCTTCCTGAGGTGTTCCGGAGGTCGACTTGTTCGCATCGGAGGTGCCGCGCCAGTTGCCTCAGTACCTATCCCTCCGGCCTCGCACTCCGGATGTGGGTCCGGCCGCTTTCATAGTAGACTGGAACAGGTGGCGGTCGATATCCATGTTTCCGCCACCAGACGCACTGTTGATGTGCAATGTCCTCGCGAGTCTGCGGCTGTACCGCTGCTGTGTCTGGCTACTCGCGCCTCTGTGGCCGACACGGGCTTGGTACGCCCGGTTGACGCGGTGGTGCCCAAGTCCGGTCCCTCTCCCTGTCTCCGACTTCCACTTGAGCTAGGTTGGGGACCTGCGGACCTCGTTGGCCTTCGCATCGTGACTGTTCATGGGGCACGGTGGCTCCCAGTCCACGGCCGGGACCTGACTGACTTCCTGAAGCATTCCGGGCCGCCTTCTCCTTGGGGGACTTACGGGTCTCGCTGGAGGTCTTTTACTAGGTGGATACAGGACACTCGCCCGACTGTTGGCTCTCCTTCCCTCGTCCTACACTCCTTGTTTCACCTCTTCCGTACACGTCACTTTCACGTCGACGCTATACGTACCCACTTGTCTGCCGTCCGGGGGGTCTTTGAGTCCGTCGCTGGGCTGGTCGTTCCGCCGCAGGAGCTGGATTCCTTCATGACGGCTGCCTTCCGGGACCGACCGCCTCCGCGCCAGGTCCCTCCACAGTGGGATCTGGGGCGGGCTCTGGTCCTTCTGGCTTCACCCGCGTATACACGGGCCGCTACACCGGTTCCGTTGCTCGGGCGTACACTCTTCCTTGTCGCTCTGGCCACTGGGGATCGGGTGTCTGCACTAGCGGCATTGTCACGGCCCCAGGACTGCGTGCGATTCTCCCCGTCCTTGCATGGCGTCTCGTTCGCCTCCTCCCCTCCTTTTGTTGCCACGCATGGGCGGGAGACCCACGTTTTCCAGCCTTTCACCGTCCAGGCTTTACAGCGTGGGCATACTCGCCATGTGTTGTGCCCGGTGTCAGCCTTGCATTCCTCTGTTGCGTCTGTGGCGCCGCCTTCGGGTACTGCTGTGTGGGTGTCTCCTCGGACAGGTGGGAGGCTCTCGCAGGTGCAGATGGGCCGCCACATTTGTCGGACCGTTCGTGCCAGTCACCCTGTTTGTAGGGGTTCTGCGCACGATGTGCGATCCTTTGCTGCCTCCTTCCGGTTCCTGCAACGTCGATCCTTACCTGACATCGCCTCAGCGGTTTTGTGGTCTTCTATCAATTCCTTCATCTCCTCCTACCTCTCCATGTCCAGTGTTCGACCCCCTCGGCCGGTGATAGCTCTCGGGGGTCGTGTTTCCTAGTGCTCTGGCGAAGATACCTGGTCTTCCCCCCTTGTCCCTCGTTCTTTTACTTTGTTTTATTTGACAAAGGGGGGGGGGGGGGAGTACGGGTTTGCAACACTGGATTGCAAGTTTGGGATTATGTTACAGTACATAAGTGTTTTTGCCACATTGAAAATTGTGTTTTGTTATTGTGTTCAGTGTTTTTGTTGGTTTTGGAAGAAAAGGGATTTTGGGTACAGTACCTTTTTGGTTTAAGACAAGTCTATGTTTTTGCATTACTATGAATGACGGGCATGTGTTAAAACTGTTCTTTTTAGCTACTCTTCAGTTTTTCACTCTTTTATTAAACTCTCTTGTTTAACCCTCCAGCCCCGGGGGCTATAGCTTGCGACTGTGCTCCGGTACCGGGTGTTTTGACGATCTTTGGCCTATGTTAACTACTCTGTAAGTCAATGAATATGTCATGTAATGTTGTGAATAAAAAAGAATAATGTTCCACAAACCTTCCTCTGTCGAATGGCGTTGAGTAGAGGTCTCTAGCCCCTCTGGTTGCATAATGGTGAGCGCGGGAAGACGAGTGCTTTTCGGCGGCAAATTCTTCCCGCGTTCGGACGCGTCGCCTCGGCCATGGCTACGACGCACCTAGCCGCTCGCCGCGCCAAAGTATTTATCTCCCTTAGACGATTTTAGTGTTTGATATTGAGAATGTGATGTTTATTTGATATTTTCTAGTTATTTTGAGGCCAATTATATAAAATATGTTTATTAGGGTATCACTGTCACTGATATTGCTAATTTTCACTCGATACCGTACATTTTATTAGTAATTGAGGTAGGTTATTGTTGTATTAGGCACTGATTATTCGTTATCACAGGTGTTTATTATACTTTGGCCATCAAATATTAGGTCTTGTGTCACTCACTTTGACAAATATGCTTTAGAGAGTGTCACTGTCACTGATAATGCTCATTTTCACTCGATACCGTACATTTTATTAGTAATTGAGGTAGGTTATTGTTGTATTAGGCACTGATTATTCGTTATCACAGGTGTTTATTATACTTTGGCCATCAAATATTAGGTCTTGTGTCACTTTCACTTTGACAAATATGCTTTAGAGAGTGTCACTGTCACTGATAATGCTCATTTTCACTCGATACCGTACATTTTATTAGTAATTGAGGTAGGTTATTGTTGTATTAGGCACTGATTATTCGTTATCACAGGTGTTTATTATACTTTGGCCATCAAATATTAGGTCTTGTGTCACTTTCACTTAGTTATATGATTTGTAAACGTTTTATATACAATTTATTGTGTCTTTTTTCACTGATTTATATATTTCTATAGGTTCTAATCATATGAATGTCACTTGGTATATACATATGTGTCACTTTCACATATTATTATGGTGTAATTGTATTTGTATCAATGTTCTCATAATACATGACTTTTGTATTACAATACATTGGTTTTCTTCCACTTTTTGCCTATATATAATTATAGTGTACATATTGTCATTTTATTTGGCAATTTCAGTATGATTATTAGAACTCCAGCTTGGAGTGGTAATCAAAGAAGCAATCTACAGCACAGAGTGCCACCTTGCACTCCACACACTCCAGGGTTGACTTTTTACCTGACCTCGGCTTCACCCTGCTGTTGTAGCAGACATGGCACCGCTTCTGCTGTGTTCTTCCGGATTCATTCTGAGGCAGGGAACCAAGCCTGTGCCTAATCAAGTATTGAGCACACTGCAAGCGGTCAATAACGGCGGGCCCAGGATGTGCCACTGCCCTCTGTGGCATAGCATACTTCTCCAGGAGCTCCGTCAACACCTGCTTTTGGAACCTCCGCAGGCTATTGAACTTCATGGGTGTGTTCACATTCCGAAGCTTGTATATGTTGTAGGCATTCAGAACTGACATGTCCACCATATGCAGAAAGAACTTTTGTACCATCTGCACGAGGTACGCAGGCAGTCAATGAAGCCTATCTGCATGTCGGACTTGTCCACCAGCCTCATGTTGATGTTGTAGTCCAGGACAGCATCGGGCTTGGTCACCCTGGCCTGGGTGCGGCGATCCACCTTGCCAGTCTCCACCATTTCCCCCTTGTGGATGGTGGTCAGGAGGTTGACCTTCCGCTGG
This sequence comes from Paralithodes platypus, assembly GCA_032716605.1. Lineage (NCBI taxonomy): Eukaryota > Metazoa > Arthropoda > Malacostraca > Decapoda > Lithodidae > Paralithodes > Paralithodes platypus. Next base: position 367,782 of record CM064532.1, on the reverse strand, counting down.
TCGTGCCAGTGGATAGCCAGAATGGGCCCCGACTTCTTCTTGAACACATCACCTTTTTTGGTCTTTGGAGGGAAAGGTGGCATGCCCTTCCTTTTCCCTCGTACTGTGCCTACAGTCCCCGTCTTGCGCTCATGCAGGTACTGTGAGAGAGTGGGGGACGTGTAATAATTGTCCGTGTAGAGGACGTGATTCTTATGAAAGTAGCGGTCCATCATGGCTTGCACCACTGCTCCGCCAAAGCCAATGAGGGGGTCCACAAGCAAGTCCCCTTCCTTCCCGCTGTAGACCAGGAAGTCCAGGACATAGCCAGTTTGGCAGTCGCACAGCACAAAGAATTTTATGCCAAAGCGATGTCTTTTTGAGGGGATGTACTGCCGGAAGCTGAGTTTTTCCCCGGAACAGCACAAGAGACTCGTCAATGACGACCTTGCGGAAGGGCTTGAAGTAGGAGGTGAAGCGTTCTCGCATCATCTCATACAACGTCCTAATCTTCCACAGCTTGTCTGGGAGGTGGACGTCAAGGTTGGTGACAAGATGGAGCGCTGCGAGGATATCAAGGTACCGGTCGCGAGACATATATTTTCCGAAGGCAGGGGTGGATATCAGATCATTGGTGATCCAATAGTCAGGCAACCTATGCTTCTTGACATGAGGCATTAGCATGGTGAGTGCCAGGAACACCATGAACTCTTTATGAGTCACTGGGGTCCACTGCCTCATGTGGCCCTTGGTCACCTTTCCCAAAAAGTGGACCTGGAATTGGTGCTGCTTATTTGTCTCTTTGACAACATAGCCTACCACCTCCTCATCAAAGAAGGCCTCAAACAGTTCGTGTGGTGGAGCATTGGGGCCTGCAGGAAAATTGGGGGTAACGCCTGAACCCTCCAGTACCTCATCAAAAGCTGGCACATCAGGGTTGTATGCATCCTCATCAACTACGTCTTGCCACTGAAAAACGTAGAATGGGTCTTGTCTACGCTGACGAGGAGCTCCAGCTGGTGGCCCAGCACGCCCACGGCCAACTCGGGAGGCGCGCGCCCTAGGGCGGCGAGGGCGGCGGCCAGGGCGGTGGGCAGCACGACGGGCAGCACGACGCCGGGCCAAGCGGATGGGTCGAGGGTCGTCGATGTCCATATAGTCATCGTCAGAGTGGTCATCTTGCCCTGACGGTGGACCTATGTAATCATGGCCAGAGTCTTGAGAGAGGTGCCCTTCATCATCAGTGGCCCCCACATAATCTGGCGGGGAACCAGTGATGCGTGGGCGGCGTGCGGGTGGGCGAGGTGGGGAAGGAGTGGCAGGTGAGGCTGTGTCCCCCCGAGGTCCCGGGCTCCTTGGCCTGCGACGAGTGACAGAAAGCAATGTTTCACTGTCACTAGGGCCAGGTATTGGTGATGCGAGCTCAAAGACTTCTTCAGGAAGACATGTTGAAGGCGGGAGAGGTGGGGAGGACCGTGGGGAAAGTTGCGGGGACGTATGGCTGGGGCCGGCCGGGGTGGACGCCGCGGGAGCCTCGAACAAAACTCTCTTACTTTTCTTAATTTTCTTGGTATATTTCCTACCTTTCCCCTTTTCGGCAGCAGTATGTCTCCTGTCGGGGGACCTAGGAGGCAAATAGGCCGAAAGTGTGGGGTCCTCAACCCTTGGCAATGGTGGGGGTGGTGGGGAAGAATGCGGGGCATCCTGGTCATCTTGGGTGGCGTGGGTAGATAAGGGAGACAATGGCGGACGAGAAGGGTCACCACGCTGACCCTCACTCACAGCCTCATCCTCACCAAGTAGTTTTTGCTTGTTCCCTAGCTGCCGCGGCCGCCTTCTCAAGTATTTTCTGCTTATACAAATGTAGCTTGAAAGGCGATTTACCTGGGGAAGGGCTTGGCGTCGTGCCACTTAAGCGAAATTTGGTGAGTGACCTTGAACTCTCCCACTCGCTCACTCTCTCAAGTTCACTGTCTTTAGGTAAACCAGCTTCCTCAACAACTGGTACATCACCTTCATCACTCTCATCACTGTCATGTTCTCCCGCAACTCCCAGGAATTGCTCTTCTTTATCACTCTCATGGCCATAATCACTCGACTTATAATTACTGGAGTCGTCACTGACTTCATCATTAACATTATGCTTGGCATCAGCTCGCTCATAAAGTCTCAATGTCGTCTCAATACCTCCGGGAGATAACACATTTAGGCGATGGCGTCAGGGTAAGGCGCGACGAACAAGCAAGGGCGTCGTAGGAAGCACGGTATCGGACACAGCGGAATCACTATTTGGCGTACTGTCCATGATGGCGTCGGGGTAGATACTGTTGCTGTGGCGGAGTTTACGCCTGGTGGCGCCACCTACCGTCCCACGATACCGAAAATGTACGCGCGGCATTCGAAAGCACGCATGCAAGCAATGGGCGTTCAAGAGCCCTTCCGGGTTGCGCGGGCCGAGGTTGTTATGGGCGTTCAAGAGCCCATCCGGGTTGGAGGGGTTAAATTGTGTCTTTGTCATTCATAATTTTGTTTTATGCATTGTTTTTTTTGGTATGTTGGGCTTGGATGTCCTCCTCCTATTTGTTATGCAGCCTTGACGTTGGATTTGCCAAGACTACTAACAAATTGGGAGGTTTGACATACCTCCCAACCTACCAAATAGGAAAACCTACTATTTGGTAGTAGTCTTGGAAAATCCAACGTACATAATACCCTCCCTCACGCCGGACCCCTGCCCATCCGTGTTCTTCTGCTGATGTGAGATGTGATGACAAGAGAGGGTCTGCTGACATGAGATGTGATGACAAGAGAGGGTCGCTCATGCGCACGTTCGACAGGGATCTGCACATGACGGAACACGGGATGGGCCTTAAGCGGTAACTAAGGTAAACCCCTTTTTCTTCTCTTCTATGCTTTTTTCACCTTCGGTGGTAGTTTTGGTTAATGTACAACGTCTCCTAGAGCAAGATAAGGAGTAGACTCTAGACGTTTTCTTTTTAACCGCGGTTGGAATGACGACATAGCAGTCAAAATAGACAAGTCGTCATTGCAATTAGGTTAATAGCCTTGATGTTGTATTTTCCAAGACTACTACCAAATAGTAGGTCAAACCTCCCAGTTAGTATTTCCCATAGTGAGATTAATGGACTGTTTACGTAAATGTCGAACGTTACTATAGAATACAACGGCGTTAGTCTTTTCAGCAGAAAATTGAAAACCAGCAGTGGATGCCCAAGAGTGGATGGATTTTAGAGCAATGTTAAGACGCCGTTGTATGTGAGTCAGACTGGGAGAAGTATAATATATCGCGAAGTCGTCCACATACAAGCTATACGATATGTCAGGTGGGAGGCAGCGTGTGACACTATTAATCGCCATAATAAAGAGTAAGCTGCTAAGGGCACATCCTTGTGGTATTCCATTAATTTGTGGCATAATGTCCGATAGGAGACCATTTTTTTACCTGGAATGTACGGTTAGAGAGAAAATGTTGTAAAAAGCAGGGAAGAGGACCCCGCATGCCAGAATCGTGTAAATTTTTAAAAATCCTGTGTCTCCATGTTGTGTCATACGCCTTAGCAATATCAAAAAATATTGTCACTGTGGGTTGGTTCTTGGAAAACCCATCACGTATTTGGATTTCAAGGCGAATAAGTGAGTGCAGTGTAGAACGGCCAGGGCGGGAGCCATTCTGATATGGGGATAGTAGGGCATGTGACTCAGCGTAATGTAAAAGTCTAGGATTGACCATCTTTTCCATTAATTTGCAGAGGCTCGAGGTAAGAACAATCGGTCTGTAATTTGTGAGAAGACTATGATCTTTGCCAGGCTTAGGTACTGGTACTGTATAGTGTAAGCATGCTGCCAAGACGGTGGGAAATAGTTACCTATCCAGAATTGATTGTACAATTGTAATAGATGTTGTAGCGCACGCGGATGGAGGTGACGGATGAGAGCGTATGAGAATCCATCCGGGCCAGGAGTAGTGTCTGTACACAGGTCAAGCGCGTGTCGCAGTTCCGGAAATGAAAAAGGGGTGTTATATTAATGTGTTTCCCCGCTATGAAAAGGTAGCGGGCGAGATTCCTCCATACATTTATATTGAAGAAATTGTCGAGGCAATGACTGGTTTGAGCTAACTTGGCAGAAATGTTCGGCATGGATGGCAGCGATGTTAACCCTTCCCCCCCGGGGCCCACCTCCTAAGGACAGTGTCAGGTACCCGGGCGATTTGGCCGAAAAACGTCTAGGCCTAGGCTACCGTATCTTTGTTATTTTAACTGCTAGAAATTTTCCACGCATCTCTAAACGTAGTGCGGTTTCCAATCTGTAGACTGGTGTTGAGTAGAGCTCTGTAAGTCAACTGGTTCAGTTGTGATCACGATTTCCGTGATGTTGACAATATCGGAGCTTTTCAGACACTAATTTCGTCATACCATACAACAACAACATTGATCCGACGTCTCCTTCTTGTTTTCGGAGGTGCGGTGACGCAATGACCGGCTTTGTTTACATGCGTCGGACGCACAGCGTTCAGACCAAACTGAATAGGCTTTCAAGCTTACTGCCTGTTATAAGGACACCCGGGGTCCTGCCCATCTGCCACGGTGTCCTTATAAAAGGACAGCCGGGCTGGAAGGGTTAAGGGGGTCATGTGTAAGCGAGTCCGAGGCAGGGTCTTTGAGTGGAGGCCGTACAGTGCGTCCGTTGATACTACAAAACTTTTCCTATAAAGTTGAGAGGGGTGCGGGAAATGAAGGACGAAATATATGATCGCCATGAAAGTATCTTACTGTCAAGGATACTGCGTTTGACAACTGCATAAATATTGTTATAGAACGTTTAAGGGCAATTTTTTCAATAGTGATGGTTAGTCAAAGTAACGATTAGGGGAGAAAAGTCGGGGGGAAACTTTCTTTAATCGTCGCTGCCTAACACTCAGACGCTTGAGAAAGCGTTCCACACGATGCTTGAATTTGATAATTTGGGCTAGAGTGGGCGTCCACCAAGGGACCTGGCGAGGGTGCGTCAGCGAGGAGGTAAGCCGGATATGATTGCGAGCAATGGAGTTGAGGAAGAACGAAAAATAATAAAATTATGTCCAGGGGAAGAGGTAGGGGAGAAGTCCGAAATGTCTTCAGAGGAGTGCGTATAAGACATCCAACCGGCTTTAGAGAGATTATAACTTGATATTTGAGTGGAGGAGGCAGGGCACAAATACTTAAGGAGTATAGGGTAGTGGTCGCTGGAGAAGCGATCCTGTAAAACTACCCAGTCAAATAGGGGAGCTGCGTCATCCGAGACAAAGGAAAGATCGACAGCGGAAAATGTACAATGGGTAGATCTGTAGGTGGGGGTGTCCAAGTTGAGAGAACAAAGAGTAGAATTAAGGAGATATTTTTCAAGTTTATCGCCTGGGGTGTGTGTGTCTGGGCTGCCCCAAAAGGGAGAGTGTGCGTTAAAGTCGCCCAGAATAAGGTACGGTGGTGTCAGATGTCGTACTATTTGATGAAGGTCTGAAGTATTGTAATGACAGGAGGGTTGATTGTAGGAGGAGCAAACAGTCAAGGAAGGAAGGTTTGATAGTGAATGGAGACGGCAGTCGTTTGAAAAGGGTTGGGGTCAAGGGTGAGAGGTACAAATACGCACTTATAGTGCACAAGGATGGCCGTTCGGAGATGTGAAGGGGTTATAGGGGAGCTAGCAGCAACAGTATATAATGCCTGGGGGGGACAACAAAATTGCCTACATGTTGGAGGCAAGTGCTTAAAGGTGAATATAATTTAAGTAGTCGTAATTCTCGCATACGAAGGCGACTTCGGTATCCGTTTATATTCCATTGCAAAATGTTATATGACATCAAGTACAGGATTGTCAGAGTCATCAACAATAGTAGTGTCTTGAAGAGAGTCTGGTAAAGGTTGCGAGTGTGGAGAGGATTGTATGGATGGAGGTGAAGGGGTAGATGTAAGGTCTGTAATATTTTCAAAAATAGCTGTGCATTGTGTGACTAGTTTAGCAACAAGGGTGGGGGAGTGGAGGAGTTTTTGGCGGAGAGTGTTCATAAATGGATAAGCGGAGGTAAAATCTTCATCAGGGTTAGGGGGAAGTTTACGTGTGGTGACAAAATCTTGCGTCCGACCAAGGAGGCAGGGATCCGTGTCACTGATATGGGGTGTGCTATATTTACGGAAACAAATTGGACATCCTCATTTGTCAGATGGGATATTGGTGTGACATGTCAATACCGGAGATTGTTTGGGGCTCGGGGTATGATGAGTTATCAATGAAGGTTCTTCAATGTATTTCGTAGGGTAATCAGGAGTTTGTGGGGTAATGTCTCTAGGTTTGGGAGCATCGTGATCCGGGCAGTGGGGAGTGGCTGACGGAACATGTCGCTCAAGGGTACGGGTAGGCTCAGGTGTGGTAAGGGTGGTACGGACATTTACTGGAGGTTGGTGAACGTCAAATCGGGATTGTGATAGCTCTATATTAGTCAAGTCAGACTCCAACAGGTTATTGTCTTTCAGGAATCTCTGCATCAAGTCCTTGGGTGGGGGATCAAATTCACAAATATGGTGGCACAATAACAAGGAGTAGAGTGAATTTGAGCATCATCCGCAGGAGCTCGCTTAGAAAGAAATATTTGAAGATGTTCTTTGAGTACTGTTCGGGTAGAAGTCTTGTGCTGAAGTAGTAAGAATCGGCCGCAGTTATGGTAGCCACAGTCCGGATCGTGGGTAGGCATAACCCACTTCCGTGTGGTGGAGCCGAGTTTTGAGGTCTGGATAGGACTTGCAACTTTACGCTTTTTTCCGAGACTGGGACGGGGGAGTGAGATCGGAGAGAAGTCTCTGTATCTGGTGTTGTGTTACATTGCATGAGGTCCTCTTCGGTAGTCATGTTCCAAAACTCAGTATCATCTGTGAAGTTAGTAAACCCTCGAACCTGTTCATCATCATCATCTCCGACGCCTTGCTTCCCCCTGGGAAACCCCCACTAGAGGATGGCCATGACAGAAACGTCTCCAAGCTACTTTGTCAAGACATGCCTCCTTTGCCCGTGCCACAATGCCCCTTCCACTACGTGGAAGTTTTTCTTCAATATATTTTTCCACTTTCTTTTCCCATACCATAGGTGGTCTTCCACTACTAGCGGTTCCACTCACCTGACTCCCATATATCTTTCTTGGCATTCTGTCTTCATCCATTCTCTGAACATGACCATACCACCTCAAAGTACTTCTCTTTATCCACTCAACCACACCACAATCAATGCCCAAAGCCTGCTCTTCCATTCCAAAGGACTCGTACACTTCCCTATTACTTGGCCCATCTAGCCTATTCATGCCAGCTGCCATTCTGAAAAAGCTCATCTCCACAGCTCTTAGTTTGAAGAGGTCCTCGTCACTTGCCGTCCATGTCTCGCTTCCATACGAGAGTGTTGGGAGCAGCACACTGTTTCTCAGTGACTTTTTGACTTCCTGGCTAACCATTCTTCCTTTGAGAATACTATCAAGTTCTCCAATCACTTTTCTCCCTTGCATTTTTCTCTCTTTTATCTCACTCTCCATTTTACTATATTTGCATAGTACAGCTCCCAAATACTTGAAACCTTCAACCTCTTCTAGTACTTAATTTTTCAATTTTATTTTACAACTTTTCTTGTGTTCTTTCTTGATTCTATATTTTTCCTTAAAATCTATAGTTTCATGCATTATTCTCTCAAACACCATTACCTTACATTTCCCTACATTGACCTTTAACTTTCTCTTTTCACATACCCTGTCAAAGTCAGTGACCACTCTCTGAAGTTCTTCAGCATTTTCCGCCAACAGGACTGCATCGTCCGCATATAGGCATGTTAAAATCTTCCATGTTCTTCCCTCTGATTCCAGTCTAGCTCCCACACCCATTGATACAGCCCTACATTCCCTAATCACTCCATCCATGTATATATTGAACAACCAAGCTGACATGACACATCCCTGTCTTACACCTACATTGACCCTCAAAACTTTCACTTAACTTATCCCCTACCTTCACATTTGCCATTGCATTCCTATAAAAAGATTTTACTGCCATTAGCAACTTTCCTCCCACACCATATACTGTTAACACATCCCACAGGCCCTCCCAGTCTACTTTGTCGTAGGCTTTTTCCAAATCCATGAATGCTGCATAGAGTTTTCTGTTTTTGGCCAGATACTTCTCTACCAACAATCGCATTGAGGCTATCTGGTCAACGCAGCCCCTGCCCTTTCTGAAACCTCCCTGTTCCTCGCCTATTTTGTCATCCGTTATCTTCTGTAGCCTCTGTGTTACTACTCTTGCGTGTACCTTTCCAGGTATGCTAAGCAAGCTAATTCCCCTATAATTCTTACACTCTTCTTTACTACCCTTCCCTTTGTACAAGGGTACTATCACTGCTTTCCTCCAGTCCTCTGGTACACTTTCCTTTTCCCATGCTAATTTACATAACCTATGCATTATGTCAACAGCTTCTTCTCCTACATATCTCAGCATTTCACCTGGGATGTTATCTATTCCAGCAGCTTTGCCCATTTTAAGTCTATTAATTGCTTCTTTTACTTCTTCTCTGCTTATCTGGCTTTCAACTACCCTGTTTATTCTACCTCTCTCCATTCCTATGGATGAGATCTTTGCCTTCCCCCTACTCTTTACAGCTAAGCTACTAAAATGATCTTTCCATACTTTCACCACACCATCACCCTCTACCACTTCCCCATTCATGTCCCTCATCCTACCACCTGAGACACTCTCAGTCTTCTTCCCTCTGGCTTCTTTCACAGCTCTGTAGTATGCTTTCCTGTCATTCAGAAACTGTTCACTAATCTTTCTCCCATATGCCTCATCTGTCTTCCTTTTAGCATCTTGTATCGCCCTCTTCACTCTTTGTTTCAAATGTTTATATTCTTCTTTCCTCGCATCTCTAGTTTCTCTAGGTATATTCTTTTGCAGCATACTCTTTCTGAACTCCTTCTTTTTTTTCACTATTTCTTCTATCTCTTTACTAAACCATGCGTTACCTTTCTTCTTCCACATTTTAAAGGTTTTCTTCCCACATACTTTCTCAGCTGCTTTAATCATGGAGTCTCTTGTACCTTTCCATACTTCGTCTACAGTATTTCCCAGATCTATCATAACATCCATGTCCTTTATAGTCTCTTTCAGGATGTCCATGTATTTTGTTGCATTACATTCTTCATTTAATTTTCTCACATTTATTCTCTCTACTGTCAGTTTTCTTCTTTTCCTCTCATATTTCCACGTTTTCCTTATCCTCACTTTTGTCAGCACTGTATAGTGGTCTGATCCCGTCAGCATACCTCTTACAGCTTTGAATCTAAAATTCTTCCTTTTAGTCCAGAGTCCATCATGGCGTAGTCAATTAGAGATTTCTGTTCCTGCTCACCTTCACCTCTGTGCCATATAATCTATGAATGTGACGATGTTCAAAAAATGTGTTAGCCCGAAGAAACATCTCTCTCTCCGCACATACTTCTAAAAGGAAGTCACCATTCATATTCCTACCCTCCACACCCCATTTACCCTCTATACCTTCTATCTCCTCGTTTCCAACTCTACCATTCATGTAGAGGTCAAGATCACACGAACCTGTTAGAGGTAGATAGGTCCGGGGAGTTAAGATGAACTAAATGGAAGGTATCATTGGTGGGGTCAAGTTGTGAACGTAACCCTTCTACCCGGGCAGTCTTACCCAATGAGTCGGTCGCCCCTACCCGGGCGAAATGGCTGAAAAACGTCTAGGCCTAGGCTACCGTATTTATGTTTATTTTCACTGCTAGAACTTTCCCACTCATCTATAATCGTAGTGCGGTTTTCAATCTGTATTTTGGCATTGAGTAGAGCTCTGTAAGTCAACTGGTTCAGTTGTGATGACGATTTCAGTGGAGCCAATATTGCAGAGATGTTGGCAATATGGGGGCTTTTCAGACACTAATTTCGTCATGACGTCAGAACAATAACATTGAGGAGTCTTCCCGTCCTTGTTTTCGGAGGTGCGGTGACGAACGCTTGGGTTTGTTGACATACGTCGTACGCACGGCGTTCAGACCAAGCTTAATTAGGCTATTAAGCTCATGCCTTAGATAAGGCATACCGGGTAGCGGCCCTTCTTTCGTGCTGTCCTTACCTAAGGCAGACCGGGTAGGAAGGGTTAAGGGTGGTGCCGGAGGCTGCTCTGGATGCTGGTGGGCAGAGAAGTCAGCGGGTGTAGCAGATTCACGCCACTACTAAATATTAGGTTTTCCTTCTTCCCTTCAGGACTCAAACCTATAATTTATTAGTGGCCCCTTCATCATTGACGATGTGCCTCAATTCTCAAGACTGGAGGTGGGACATTCATCATAAACATCACATACCACTAATAAACTGGTTACGGTCCAAGGAACATGTACTAATCAGGTCAGTTTAATATCAAAGAAATATAAAAGAAGGTTGCAGGCGGCATTTATAACTAATTCTCTATGACTATGAGCAATTAGACTGAAATTAGATCGAGTTCAAATATAAGATTATCGGTATTGAAGGCGGGAATCACAAGAGAATAGTTAAACAAGCAAATGGCCTAAATATAGTGTGGGTTAGAAAAGGGCACTCGTATACTTAGCGCCTTTAACTAAACACAACAATGATCAGATTATGTTAAGTTAATATTCATACAGTACTAAGATAAAGCTTAATATGATTCACTCATATAATAAACAAAGTACTGTATATACATTACGTTGGCACTTAATGCACAACGAAATGATAAACACAAGAAAGTTGGAATAGATGTTGTCTTGTCTGTGGACTCTGGAGGACTGCTCGTGGGCCAGGGTTACCATCAGGACCTAACGTGAGTTCCCACCTTGCTGTGGGTTGTGCAGAGGCGCGCAGCCAAAGAGTGGAAAACGTCCCTCCCATTAATATTATTAATAGAGAGACTGATCAAAGCTCTATCCCACCACAGATTATATATATTTATACCATATATTAATATTGTAAATCAATGTCATGGACTAAATTAAATAAACTAGCGCGTTTTAAGACATTATAAGAATAACATTTTTAGTACCAATTCAAACAACACCAGGGCTCGCTCCACGGGGTGCGGGGGTGATTCGAAAAGAAAGAACAATAGGTACGAAATTGACGAGATGTTAGATAAGGTAATAGATAAAAGGAAACAAACAACGAATGTAGAAAAGACAGTGACCAAATATCATACCATACGATGCAATGTCTCATATCCCGCAACTCCACGGATTCAGCGTTTCTTAAGGAAGACATACCTGTGCTGTTAATGCCTTTAAGCGTTCATAGGACCAGTTGCTGGTGTTGAACACAACAGGAAATAAACTATCCAGTCAGTTTATATATTCCAGGGGAAATGAAAGAAGATTCATTATCACCTATCACCACCCATTTAGTTAATATGTATGGCCCTACATCTTCATTCATGGGCCTTAGGTAATGTTACCAAAAATATTTATACTGCTAAATCTAATCCCTGAGATTTATTGAGTATATTGGAAACCTTATTGCATCCATAGTGTTTCCCCTCGCTTAAAAATTTAAAAAATATAATCAATGTTCCTGGGTAGGCCTTACTTTAGCCTAGGGAACACGATTATCACATGACCTTAATAACTCGATAGCATTTTGTCCTTACTTTCCGCCGAGGGCAGGAGGAGTCCTGAGCGTAGGATACTCACCCCCCCCCCCCCCCCCCCCCCCCTTTTTTTTTTTGGTATTCATAACATCAGGCTTAGCACTTAGACTCTCTGCCTTAATGCTTATACAACAACTGTACGAGAAGGATTTCATTTAGATGACGGACAGGTCACGTTGAAGAAAGAGAGAACGATATGATTATGATGACCACTATTTGGGTCTGTTGAATGTCTTCTAGAGAGGTAATTTTATGGAGGAATCCTAAGTGATGCCGCCCATTTAACGGATATCGTTGTGTTGATCTTGCCGAAGCACGCCCGGGTTTTACTGTCTCAGCCGAATTGACTTTCTACTAATAACGCGGCTAGAGCCGGCGGCTTTTTTGTAATGAACACAGAGGAGAGGCGCTCCCACCTGTGAATGGTCGGGATGGCCCTCATGAGGCCCTCATAAATAACCTAAGAGATGATCTGCACCTGGACACAATAAATGGGTTGCCTGTCACCCTGTTTCAGAGCCGGAATTTCGAACGTCTGTAACTACATGATCTAGAATGTTCATTTCTTAGCAATAAAGGTAGGAGCAGGAGCAATAATATGTACCCCTATGGTTGGCACCTTGTTTTAAATCTTAGACAGTTTGGTTCCGAACATCCTCGCCGCCAACTCAGACCCACCCTGGCACCCGTAGCTAGTGCCATGTAGAAAAATGGCCTTTTTAAGTATGAGATCCAAGGGAGGATCTTTGCAATATTTTAACGGGACCGTGAAGCATTTCAAGGGCTCGATCCAGAGACCAGGTGGGTGTGAGGTAGACCAGGGGTGAGGGTCGAGCTTGAAGCATCGCCCTCATAAATCCCTTTTCTTTCCGCTTTACCGTAGATCAGTCAAAAACCAGTTAAGTTCTATACAATGGTATATTTGTCCTAAATTACTGTGAGGTGTTTCCTTAATGTGAAAACTGACAACTTGTTGAACATCAAATAGGTTATTTAAATAGGTTAAATACCACAGAGCCACTGAGGACGGTCGTTGGACCCAATTTTCTAACAAATCCATGTAGTAAAGTTATTTCCAGTGTGATTGGTACTGTCTTTTGGGGTTTAATGGAGCATATTGATTAATCAACTTGTGAGTCACGGTTTCCCCCAAACTGGCCTTAGCCACTTTGTGCCTTCTGAATGATCCACAAAGGTGAAAGTCAGCGAGGTCCTTGAGGTTTCCAATTGTCTCTAAGTGGAAATACGAGATCGAAGACTGAGAGACCACCTTGTTCTCGCACCAACGTCTTCAACCTTGTTTGTACCACACTTGAGCTGGGAGCTGGGCCACAAGGTGCGCGATCATCGAGACCATGCCCCCTGCCCTCCGGTAATAGATTTCCCGGTAGTTTTTTTAAACCTACGTTTTGCAGCATTAAGGATGCCGTCTGGAGGTGGAACGACAGATAAATGGAGTATCCATTTGTTCCACCTCTACCATAAATGTGTCCCTGCCCCCCCGCCAGGAGTTAAAAACTCTGTGACATCAGATCGACGTGGGACGTTACTGAGGGTAGCCTGTAGGCTCGCCTCTGACTGCGAACAGAGTCCACTTGTGGATTGTAGGGCTTTTCCGCAATCAACTTTTGAAAGATGTTTTGTCCTAAGGAGAACGCCCCACCATTCTACTTGCGTGCTCTGTCGCCAGCAGGACAAAGCATCCGCCCACACAATTCGCGCCACGCCGGGCAATGTTTTTGGGCAAAAAAAAACAAATGGGGGAAAGATATTATCCCGAGCCAGATGTGGTGCATGGAAGATAAGATATCCCAGAGCCTCAGCGGCTAGTCGAAATATCTTTTCCGACAACCCTCTGTACAACACTCTTGATTCTCACTGACCCTGTGGCGTTTTGAAGGCATGTCACTGGCCACAGTCCAAAAATTGTCCATTTGCTGAAGGCTAGGGACCTTTCCCGCCTGGCTTGGTGCCGTGCTCCTGTAAAAAGAAATAGTGGGACTAGCAACCACTTCCTTGGCATTGATATTGGAATGATCTGATTTGATGTTGAACCATCGACAACTTGGCCTTACTGGGTGGCCTAAGTTTGATTGGTAACCCCGCAAACCCAGGGTTCCTAACGCTTCTGCTAATCGTACTCTACCCAAACCCCCCACCCCCGTCGGCTGGTGGAGCTGTCCCAAGTCAAGGAAGGAAGAATAACTTCTGGCTTCGCCCAGGCACCAGGAGGTGGTGGAATTAAGGTTGGAAATTGTCACTCACTCCAGTGTTTCCGCCGGTATAAAAGAGGAAAACAACCTGTTTTCCTTACAAGATCATTTCTTTTGACCTTCAGGCGACACCTAACACGGTGCCGTCAGTTGTATCCAGTTGAGTGAGCCTACCAGAGATTTCCCAGATCTTCCTCGTTTGTCGTCTGGGAGTACAGAAATTCGGGGTCTAAAAAAGAGTTTCCTGCGAAACCTCTGACGAATTGTCTACACTCTGACTCAGAGACAGGAACTCGGTTAAATCCCAGATAAGGCCCACCCATTGGATTTGTTTGGTGGGACATGAGAGACAACTTTTGCTAAGTTTACTCTGAACCCTAGTGCCTCTACATGGTCCCTAATATTAGTTGAACATGGTGAAGGCATATTATCTTGGAGTGGCTACCACTAGCCCAATCGTCTAGGTACCCATAAAATCATGATTCCCTGTTTGAGGCAGATATACTGGTAGCAAATGCCTGGCGGAATAATTTCTTGAAAAACCTCTGGGTGGCAAGATTGTAACCCAAAGGGCATTTCTTTGAAAGACACAACGTTTTGATATTTCCCGTTGCCGTGAAAGGCTAGGAACCTCTGAAAGCGTTTGTTGATGGGGGACATGCCAATAGTGTGTGTCTTTTAGATTTATTGAGCATATCCTCCATCGCCCTGCGGCGGGGAGTAGGGACATCTGATCTGATTCAGCATCCTGAATGACAGATTGTGCATAATGAGGTTGTTGAGATATGAGAGGGTCGATTACTGTCCCTCCTATCTGAACACTGTCCCTTTTTGGGCACCAGGAAACAACCGGGATATGAAACCTGTGCAAATTGACGGAGGACTGGGGATTATGATCTGTTTTTTGTGTCATCTCTTTGATAATAGTTCCCAACATCTTAATGAAACTGCGATTGAATTGCGTGGGGAATACGTAGGCGAGGTCGCCGGGACCACCGCTCAGGAGAGACCTTTTGCGGACCATTGTTCCTTGCCCATGTCCGCCGGGGCCATGCTCCGGACATAATCTTGGGAGTTTGTCAGTCATAATGACTGGTCTTTGTCCGAACAGCACTACTCTCGGATCCGTCTCGCCGTTGCCTTGGCACTGTGGAAGTGAGAGAGTCTTGTGGTGTGTTATTAGATCTTGGAGGAGGAATGTGACTATGACTTGGGCAAGCGACGGGGATAAAAAGAGGTCTTGCTACCACCGGCTTTATACTGGGTTTACCCCTATGGTTTGGCCAGCAAAGAAAAACAAACCAAAACTCACCTCCTGTCTTCTTTACTCCTGAGGTTACCCGCGCCCAGCTCCTTGGTAGGTTGTCCCGGTATGAGCAGGGGTTGTGAAAGTCTTAGTTGTACAGATTGAACTGTGTGACTGACAAGACATAATAAGGTACTTTTAGTTCTGAAATATTGTTTAGCTGCCTGCTCACCCTTGAATGTAAAGATATTGGAGAAGAATAATTTTCATAACCGATCTTCGGTCGGAACGTCTCCTTACCAACTACACTCTTGTTTACAGGCGGCGTTTCTTAAGGGAAAGTCCTGTGGTGTTAGCACCTTTTTAAAGTTTGATATAACAGTTGTTGTAAACACCAGAATAAACTAGTCATTTGGATTATATATCCCAGGTTAAATGAAAATATTCATTATCAGACCAATTTTATTAATATGTAGGCCTACATGTGCTAAGGACTCCTCCTGCCTCTGAAGTAAGACAACATGTATCGAGGTATTAAGGTCATGTGATAATCGTTCCCTAGGATAAAGTAAGCCTTACCCAGGAACATTGATTAATTTTTTAAGAGGAAACACTATGGATGCAATAAGGTTTCCCAATATACTCAATAATCTAAGGGATTAGATTTAGGGTATAAAATAGTGTTTAGTACACATTACCTAAGGCCATGAATAGGTAGGCCTACATATTAATAAATTTGGGTGATAATGAATCTTTCATTTCCCAATGGAATATATAAAATGGACTGGATAGTTTATTTCTGTGTATACACCAACTGGTCTATGAACCTTAAAGGCGTTAATAGCTGACTGATTGAAACTGTGACTGACCACGAAAGGAACTTTTAATTAGGATTTTTTTTTTTAGCTGCATGCTCACCCTGCAAGATAATATATTTGAGAAGAAAGAAATTTCTACCGATCTTCGTCGGAAGTCTCTCTACCAACTACACTGTGTTTACAGGCAAGCGTTTTCTTAAGGGAAGCTCGTGGGTGTTAGCACCTTTTTTAAGTTTTGAGGTATTAGAAAAGTTGGTGTACCACCAGAATAAGAACTAGTCATTTGGGATTATATATCCCAGCGTTAAATGAAACATTCATTATCACCCACTGTTATTAATATGTAGAGCATACATGTTTATGGCCCTTAGGGTACTGTATTATCACAAAAATATTTGTATCAGGTCGTAACTCTAATTATAATCCCTGAGATTATTTGAGTATCGTGGAAACCACTAGTTCATCCATAGTGTTTCAACTCAAGAAAAATAAGCAATGTTCCTGAGTAGCTAATCCGTAGCCTAAAGGAACGGATTTATCATATGACCTTAACCCGCGGAGTGCCAGGGACGTACTTTGGGAAGGGTTGACCACGTACCTCCCAAACCTAACACATAGGAAAACCTACTATTTGGTTCGGAGTAGTCTTGGATAATTCCAACTTCCAAGGCTTATAACCTAATTGCAATGAAGACTTGTCTATTTTGACTGCTAATGTCGTCATTCCAACCGGCAGGGTTTTTAAAAAAAGAAAAACGTTCTAGTAGTCTACTCCGTATCTTGCTCTAGGAGACGGTGTACATGAACCAAAACTACCACCGAAGGTGAAAAAAAAGCATAGAAGAGAAGAAAAAAGGGGTATACCTTAGTTACCGCTTAAGGCCCATCCCGTGTTCCGCTCATGTGCAGATCCTTGGGTCGAACGGTGGGGGTGTGTATTTTTTTATTGAACGACCCTCTCTTGTAATCACATCTGACGTCAGCAGAAGAACGCGGATGGTTCAGGGGTCCGGGAGGAGGGATTGAGGGTTAATTATGTACGTTGGATTTTTCCAAGACTACTACCAAAATAGTTAGGGTTTCCTATTGGGTAGGTTGGGAGGTAGCGTCAAAGCTCCCAATTTAGTTAGCTAGTCTTGGCGAAATCCAACGTCAAGGCTGAGTCAACAAATAGGAGGAGGACATCCATCCAAAGCCCAAGCATACCAAAAAAAAACAATGCATATAAAACAAAATTATGAGATGACAAAGAAAACACAATGTAAAACCCCCCAAAGGAGTTTAATAAAGAATGCGTCGTGGTGAAAAATACTGGGAAGTTAGCTAAAAAGAACAAAGCAACATGTTTATACACGTGCCACGTCAACCCGCCGACACACTAGTAAGGCAAAAACATAGACTGTGTGTTTCTTAAACCAAAAAAGTTGAACCGTACCCAAAATCCCTTTTCTTCCAACACCCAACAACACTGTGACATTGAAAACAATAACAAAACACAATTTTTGCAATTTGTGGAAAAAGACCACTTATGTACTGTATAGCAATAATACATAATCCCAAAACGTGAGCAATCAGGTGTTGCCCCACCCCCCCACCCCCCATTTAACAACCCGTTTTACTTCTTACCCCCCCCCCCTCCCTTTTTCAAAGAAAACAAAGTAAAAGAAAGAGTGAAAAGGGGGGGGAGCGACCAGGTATCTTCGCACAGTAGCTCTAGGACACAACACGTACTCACCCGAGATGCTATCACCGGCCGAGGGGGTCGAACAATGGGACATGGAGAGGTATAGGAGATGAAGGAAATTGATAGAAGACCCACAAACCCTCTGAGGGCGATGTCAGAGTTAAGGATTGTTACGATTCGGGTTCTCGTATAACAATCAGATG
This sequence comes from Paralithodes platypus, assembly GCA_032716605.1. NCBI lineage: Eukaryota > Metazoa > Arthropoda > Malacostraca > Decapoda > Lithodidae > Paralithodes > Paralithodes platypus. The sequence continues at coordinate 349,939 of CM064532.1, read as the reverse complement.
GCTCTCTTAATACATTGGACTAGACTGGCATAACTGCAACAACGGGGAAACGCTTAGATCAACCCCCTGATTATATAATCCCGTCGGAACAAGATATCACATATACCCTCCCAGAGTTATATCTGCGGATAGGGCCGGCTGTATATCTTAACTCTCAGTATCTATGTGGGGGACCTTCTACTATAGGCTGATGTTCTCTGAAACAGCCTATTACCTATAAACATATGGTTGCTTTTAGTTGTGGTAACACAATGGAAAAGATAGTTAACTTCATTAAATCAGCGAGTGATCTAATGTCAAACAAGAAGGAAGGTTTACTTAACGTTACTTTAATCAAGTAATATCTGTCACTCCTCTTATGAAAGTAAAGATTTGTTATAAGTCCTTCAAGCACCGAACAAGGAATCTTCTGAATAATTGGCGGATGCTTAACTAAGAAGAAGCGTATCGGAAATGGAAACCACAAAATAGCAGGCGGCACGGACAATGCCACGTGTAGGCTAAATACACAAAAAGGCGGGACCTATAATGTTATTGGACACAAGAAGATTATAAGCGGTGCAACAGTAATAATGCTCGCCACGAAAAAGTAAGTAGATACTCCTATTAACAAAACCATCTATGCTGGTTGTCTCGCTCTTACGGAGTCTACAGCAACCTAGACCTCAAAATGCATGTGTAACCCAAATAATGGGTATGCATAAAAGAGTATATGATCTAATCCAAGCGAATGTCTACCCGGGTTTAATAAAGTCTAGCTGGGCATGCGCAAAGGTACAGAATTCTGGTGGCGCAAGGCAGCTCCTAGCCTAGTGTGGACATTGGGTCTGTGCGGACTGATTACGTTAATAGGAAGGGGTGCTCTCTTGAGGATTCTCGAATCACAAGTATCGAGTAGCCTCCCTGGCGACCCTCAAAAGCTTAAAAGCAAATAGAGTTAGAACAGTTTTTGGGTGGATTAGGCAAGCAGCCCTCACCGCACTACACATGTCTCAACTCCAAGGTACACAGACAAAAGATCCACACCGGTAAACCCACAGAATCCGTAGTGGGTCGTGCATGCTCAAAAAGGAGCCTACACACCGTGAAAACATCCAACAGGCGAAGGTACTCTGATCCCTAGTCTAGCATTATTTAACCCTGTAGAAACATTAGTGATTGATGGAGACCGTCCGAGCAATACAATCTCCCAAACAAGACAAAGCCTAATCGCAACCTTAGCCTAGTACATAGGAAATGAAGAGCCAGCATATTAATACAGTCTAGGGCCACCAACTTCAAGGTGTGGCAGGCCCAGAGGAACCAGAGGGGGATTGATATTAATAAAAGGTGAGGAGGAAAGTAGTGGAAATGACTAGAGGCAGTACGGGAGAGGAAAGATTCTAAGACAAGAGTGTGGAACAGTTCATGGGGAGAGGGTTAGAGTATGGCTGTCTGGGAAGATCTGACAAGGAGTATTCCCTGGGACCGCCTCGCTGGAGTCCCAGTTCGCAGTTAGGAAATGGCGACCCGAGGGCGCGCGACAGTCGCCCAAGTAAGGCAGCCGCCTAGAGTATAGTGTTAGGCAGGACGCCCCCCCCGCTCCTGCGCAACCCCCCCCCCTGAATCAACGCGAGGCGTATATAAGGGCATAGAAGGGGCCAAGCCACGAGCCAAGCTCACACCCAAGTCACACCAACATGGTCTCTCTCTCTCTCTCTCTCTCCCGCTCGCCTTCCCATCATTCAACTACTTAACACAATACTTTCACATTGACTAATATAATAAGTAGAAAAGGATTGTGACAGACGAAAATAAAGAAACGTTCCTGCAACTGTCTGCAACACAAGCTTTCGCGAGAAGAAAAGTACACAATGATAGGTAGGACTGTAAGCTAACATTCTCTGCACTGGCGAGTTCCTAGCGA